>UCOM01002134.1:0-30021 GCA_900474385.1 Ormyrus pomaceus | reverse complement strand
TTTTTAATGTTAGAAAACATATCCCAAAGTTACAGGAAAATCCATTACCCATATGTCGTGTGTTCTCCTTGTCAGTCAAAGAGATAATTTGTTTTTCATAATTTCTCGACAACTATTAATACCCGTCGACCAAAGAAGCAATTTGCAACACGAATTATAACGCTTGGTTGGAATCAAAGCAAACTGCACAAAGACAACTAATTTACATTTGCGGAGAAAAAAAAATAGACGAAAATAAAAGGCCGCTCGAAAAAAAAAGAAGTTCCGAGAAACCCGCGAAAGGCGCGCCTCGCCTACAAGGGAATCCAATGGAGATACCTCGGTAATATTAGAGGCGATGCCGTCGGTAACGAGCATGATGAGCTGATTGCAAGAGAGGTCGGGGCCGCAGCGCGCCTCGTTCCGGTAGTTATCGAGGATCGTGAAAGCGGCGGTGAAGGCCTGGGTGATGTTGGACACGTTCTCGGGCTTCATCGTCTCCATGTCCATGTTGAACTTGCGCACGTTCTCCGGCGTCGCCTGGACGAGCTTGTCCTTGAAGCACGGCACCATCTGCTGCGTCCTCTGCGTGAAGTTGAACACCGCGACGAAGTCGTTGTTCGACAGTGTGTTCAAGATCGTTGCCACCGTTGCCTTTGCTAAGGATACACGTTTTTCTATCAACTTTGAAAAGTAGACGTTTTTTTTTTATTTGGAGCGATGCTCTTCGAGTAGAGCTTCATGTAAAACGCTTGAGTCAAAATTTTTAATTCTATCAATAAGATGATTTTTCATTGGATTAACGGCTTGATAAAATCGAAATTTATTTTAATTTGAGATAGCAGATTTAGGTCAGACAAAATGAATTACGGAGGTCGTTGATTCACTCATTATGTGCAATCAGCATTGTGGTATAACCTGATGATAATTGATAAAGCAAGTTTTGACTAATTATACTTCTTTTAAGATTTCTAGAGAAAAATTAAGACATTTGACTGACTCATAAAGTGAAAACAAAACAACGTTTTTGCTTGCAAAATTTTCTTTGTTGTGTAACATTCGTAAATAAAAAAAATTCTTTTATTATGTCCCCAAATTAAGTTACTCAATGAAATGATCAATACCATCTCCTCCAGCTTTACCTAAAAAACCGCAACAAACGACAAAGGCCTACCCTGTCCCCCAAACCGCGCTCCACTAACCCCGTCCTCCTTCCGGCAGTTGGTTCGCAACGCGAATCTCACAGTACAGTTACCGAAAGAGCATTCGGCTCCCTTTGGAGAACTCCTCTCACTCACCGATGGTGTTGCCCATGCCGGTCATGCTGCCGCTGTTGTCGACGAGTATGACCATGTCCTTGCTGCAGGTCGCGGCCTCGATGAACCAGCTGCGCACCCGGCAGTCGTAGATGTCGGTGAGCTCGCGGCCGTCGGCCTTGGTGCCGACCGGCCAGCGCATCGCCGGGTACTGCCTGAGCATGCCCGTCGTCGAGCAGAAGTACTGCCACATGAGGGCCGGATCCGAGCGGTAGTTGTGCTTGAAGATGCGGTCGAGCTTCTTCGACCAGCGTATCGTCTCCGAGACCCGGGGCAGCTTGTCGTAGACGTTCGTCGGTATGTGCACCGAGGAGAAGCTCGTGTTCACCGAGACGTTGTTGAAGTGCGTGTCGGGCTCCAGGTACATGTGCCTGGAGGGGCAATGTGAGCTTTCAGCTTGGGAATCCGGTTCTTTTTTTTTATTAGTTGAGTGTTTCAATGGCTTTTGGATTTTGCTTCGATCGAGATAAATTATTTCGCTAGTAAAATTATTGTTAAAAATGGCTTTTTAGATATTTAAATAGCTTTAGTTTTTTGCAATCTAATCGAGTTTTATTTCCAGCGAGATCTCAAACCGTCTACTAAATTTTATTGGACTACCTAGAGAAACTTGACGGTTACGTTAAGCACTAAATTCCGCTTCACAACTCGAGACGCGCCATCAGTCACGGCGACTTCCACGGTGTCGAGAAAACTTTTACGTCCCCCGTAAACATTCCCGGCAAAGCAGCGACATATCAACCAAACAAATGTTTTCTCACAGGTAGCTCAGCTCGCCTTTCTTCTCCCTGATATTTTGGGGTATGATGGAGGTCTTGAAGACGCCGTCGTCGGTGACGTTGCTGTACTTCGCCGAGTGGTAAGTGAAGTTCTTGGTGAAATTGCCGTCCCACATCTCGGCCAGTTCCTCGGCCTCCTGGTACAGGCATTTGACGGCGTCCATTTTACGGGCGAGCATTCGACCGACGTTTTCGCTTATGGTTCGGATGATGTCGTCGCCGGATTTGTGCTCCACTCGGACGCCCATTTTTTTGTAGCGCTGAAATTTCGGGAATT
Organism: Ormyrus pomaceus; assembly: GCA_900474385.1. Taxonomy (NCBI): domain Eukaryota; kingdom Metazoa; phylum Arthropoda; class Insecta; order Hymenoptera; family Ormyridae; genus Ormyrus; species Ormyrus pomaceus. The sequence goes on along the minus strand of UCOM01002134.1, from coordinate 27,670 downwards.
CGAGGTAAGTGTCAATGTGCTCTAATTCGCCGAGTTCTCACGAAAGTGGCTTCTGAAACTACTGTAATAATCATTCGTAATCAGCAGTCGATTAAGCCCCGGCAAATGTCATTACCGCGCGGCCGATCAAATAAAGTACCTCGGCTCGTATCGCTAATCTATCGATTACTCATTCAATCGCTTGACCTCTCCAGATAACGAAAAAAAAAGGTCAATATCGAAGCCCTCTTCCCGACGAATCGATTTTTTTTCGGAGAGAGAGAGAGCAAAGATTCATACTCACTTGTAGGAGCTCGGTGGGCTGCGCCACGATGTTCGCCAATCGCCAGAGCTCGCTGCCGATACTGTCGGCCCATTGGTCGACTCTGCGAACGTACGAGAATCACTGTAATTGCTTTAATATGGATTAGTTGTCGCGGCCTTCCGCATTAATCGTCCGTTGACTGGCCGCGGCCGGCGACTGTCGCGAATCTCCCCCGCCGCCCTTCTATAACCCCCCCCGACGGTTGCGTCTCTCTTTGTTTCTCTTTTTTTTTTCTTTCACTCCCGGATGATGTATTTTAAGGCGGCCGCTGCTTATTTTCACTCCCGGCATCGATCCGCGGTTAATCTCGCCACCGGCCACCTTCGTCTTCCCGGACGCCCAACTCTAATTTTGTTAGAGCATTGCTCATCGAGGCTGGCCACGATTCTTTTTAAATGCGACTCGCACGCGACTTGCGGGAGCTTCCGAGAGGCGCTTGTAGGAGAATCTTTCGATTAATGGTTTACGAGCGTAAATTGCCGATTTATCTCGTAGGAAGAAGGACGATATTAATTTTAGAGCGATTGGGTTAAAGTTAGAACATTGTAGTTCAGCTATTCCAATGGGTTAAGCACGTCACTTTAAATAGTTTTAGGCCTTTGTTTGACGGTGCGTAAATAAGAGGAATGGAATTCCGGGAAAATCTTAATCAGATCTTTGTTTACTTTTTTGTGGAAACGTATAAATGGATTATAAAATTGAATTTAGCGTGTAAGGTGACAACGATAGCATTATTTTTAAAACGGAATGTACACTTGATTTTAATAACGTTCAAGCAGCGTTTCACACGCAGTGCATTCCTAACAATTAAACAGTTCCGTATCGTAAAACAAAACCCAGGAAAAAAGCTTCCCTTTTATTTACTAAAAAAATCTTATCCGTCCCAATCCGCGCTTCACACCTCTCCGGAACGTTAGATTTCCGCAACCCATTTACACTCGGCGCACCGCACTAAACTCTCGTCTCTCCAGCCAAGCCCCCGAGAGATCGGCTCTCGAACTCACAGCTTCAGCTCCCTGATCCTGTCCAGGTCGTAGTCGGCGCAGGAGCAGGAGCCGACGAGGAGGGCGAGGCAGGTAGCGGCGATAAGCCTGACTCCGCTCATACTCCGCCCGGCTAAGTCATGCCCCGGCAACCGCTGAAAAGGCTACTCCTCTCCCGTCTGGCCGTCTGGCTCGGCTCGGCTCCGACTACCCGCTTTCTCCGGCGAGGAGGGTATTATTTTTGGCCGGCGGCGCTTTGAGTTTATAAATAAAAGGCAAGCCGGCGCGCAGTCCCCGACGTATAGACGCGAGATCTCTCTCTCTCTCTCGCTCTCTGTGACGTAGAGAGCCGTGTTGGCGCTCTGCTCGCGCTGTGGGTGGAACATTTTTTATGACGCGAAGGCCGGAGTCAGGATATCTCATTGGTTTGCTTGAGAGAATCAGGATTTACGGTGTAATCAATTGGGGGTTAACGACCTGGGATTTGATGCCTTTATGCGCTTCCGAGAGAGAAAAAAAGAAAGTGTCGATTGCTTATTTAGCAGTTTACTTCTTTACGGTGAAAATATTGGTTTTAAATATGTTCGTGACAGGCAATTGTTCGTTTCCGCGAATCATTGGCATTAATGTGCTGTGGAAGAAAAATGTGCTGTTTATTCGGGCTTGTAATACTATTTTTGTACGTGCAAATCAGCTGATTTCTAAAGGATCAGTTACCGTCAAATTGCTTTCATAAAGTTTGAAACAAGCTCGAACAAGAATTTGACAGATTTGCCGTTTTCAAAGGAAAAAAAGACAAATTGTTACAAATGTCCATTTAATCAATCGTTTATTTTATCTTTTTTTTTTTTTAATTACGCCTCGTTGACATTTGATTATAAGGACTAATTTTATTGCAAAGTGCGTTACCTAAGCGTACAATAAATTAGTCGGATAATAGATAAAAGCTATTTTCCTTCAGCTAATTGCATTGTTGTTGAACTTTTTAAAGCAGCCACGTAAAATCGAACGATCCGAGCCGCCGGGCCTCTCGGACACTGCCGACTTCTCACCGGTCGCGAAAAAAAAAAAACTCCCAAACAAATCTCAAATAACGCCAATTCACAGTCTCAGAAACGCGCGAGCGAGCAGATATAACGGCTCTCCCGGCGCGAGTCGTCGGTACAGCGGCGTTCGAGCGGGATCCTTCGAACACGTGGGAAAAGGGGGACCGAACGGAGGAGCCGATCGATACACGGGGAGGCGGTGGCGGTGGCGGTGGTTAGTCAGTTAGGCCCGAGGCAGGCCGGCTCAAGTCAGTCGGTCGACCGGCTCCGATCGTCGCAGAGCCGCCGCCGCCGCCGCAGCCGCTGCCGATGCTCAGCCAGAAGCATCACCGACGCCAGGCCTCACTCGACTCGAGCTCCGCCGCCGAGAGCTGCCTCGACGCCCGCAGGACCAAAGAGCAGATACGCATAGCAGCCACGTCCTTTTGCGGTGCGCCCCCTTTATTCTTTTCTCTACTTCTGCGGATTTCGGTGCTTGTCGATCGAGAGAGGTAGGCTATTGTTCGGTTAGTCAAGTTGAAGGTACGGTGGATGAGGACGGCTGGAGTAGTGCGGATCGTTGCGTAAGAGCTTTGGGATCCTCGTGCGAGTCAGTTTTTTTTTTTTCGAGCTTAATTAGTCGCCTGTTGAAAGTTCGTCATTTTTTGAGGGGATTCGAGAGAATTTTTTTGTTTTTAATTGGAGTATCGAGTCGAGTATGAAATCAAGAGCTGAGTTTTTTTTTTAAGACTAACGTACTTTTGTACAGTTTTATTTCGCGTACTTTTAGTGAAACCAGCAACTGCAAGTGTCTGGGAAATTAGTCAAAAATGTTAATTAGTCTTTAAAATTTTTAATGCAGAATTTACTACACCCTATTTGAATAAATTATCTGAAAACTTGCAAATTTCTAGGTTCTTCCACATATCTTAAAACCAGATATTTCCTTGAAAAAAAAACTAACTTACTCTGTAACTAAATTAATTCTCTTGCTCGCCGAGACGTTGAGCCATCGACTTATTGCATTTTTGTCTGGATTTAAACACCTTATTTAAGCGTGTAACGAGGTTGCTTAGAAAAAGTTATTACCGGAACGCGCCTACGGGCGTTTGCGCGCTAATTAGAGAGGCGAAGGGAGGGAGCTTGAATTGCCGGCATCGTACGACGAGCGACCGATCATTACCCGACGTAAAAATAAATTACTTCGGTTCCTGTCGCACTGAGAGAGTTTCCGAAACTCTTATTTTTAGAGCTAAATTAACTTGTTTTTTTTTTGTGCTATTAGTAGAATGCGAATTGTTTAAAATTCGTAGTTAATACTAAATAGTAAATATTTTCTGTTTCATTTTTAGGGAAAAATAGAATTAGTGTAAATGATAACAGTAATAAATCATTAACACATGCATAAATTGTCTTAGTACAGTATTTTAACTATAAGACTTAGAAGGAGAGTGTACGACATTTGAGTAATGGATTTTCCTGTAACTTTTGAACAAATATATATTTTATCATGAATTTTTTTTAATCGATAGGATTTCGAATGCCAATAGGTAAAATGCTGTAACGTTAATAGTTGAGAAGTTACAAGTGATGAAACAAAAATCGATTTTTCTTAGATTTTCGCTAAAAGAGCGCATAACTTTTGAAAAATCGAGCATTAGGCCGAACGGACGCGGCTTCCTTCATATTTTAACGTTAGAAAACATATCCCAAAGTTACAGGAAATTCCATTACCCAAATGTCGTACACTCTCCTTGTTAGAAAATAATACGTTTATTATTTTTAAATGCTAAAATTCATGAAAACTGTATTTTTCTTCAAATATATCGATACAGTTATATGAAGAATATATTCTTACACAAAGTTATTATTTTCGTTTATTATTAATCGTTATCTTTTCTCGAAGACACAACAAGTGGTAGTAATAAATATTAATTTCAATCTCGTATCGATTGCGTCAGGAATAAAAGGATATTAAATTTTCTGCCGATCGCCATAAAACGAACTCTGCCTGAAAATGTTTCGGGCGGTGTAAAATCAATGAGTACACGAACATAATTGCTTTTGACGAAACACATAGACGCTGGCGCGTATTAAATATTTATCGGAAGGCGAAAGGAAATTTCCCTTTAAAAAGGGGTAACAACCGCGCACGCGTTTGTATCTTAGCTTGGTTAGAAAAACTTTCCTGATATTAGTGAATTTTTATTTATTTTAGTTTGTTAGAAATTCGCTGCTGGCGGAAGTAATGTGTTAGTCAATGATTTATTTTCTGTTTTTAATGGCATTTTTATTTGAAAGAGTTGAAATAAATGTCGAATAAATTTTACCGAATGTGAAAAGAGTTCCATGCAATTGTCTCATAAATTTAATTTAGAAATAACATAATTTACAAAAGTCTTCTTGAAAGTCTACTTTAATATTATAGAAATGTCATTTTCAAATAAATTCATTTACTTGCCGATAAGATATTAGACAAGACACTTCGCATCCACCAGCAATAAAAGTCCATAATTTCAACACACTTTTCAAAGGCTTAACGTTAGCCTAATTTATCTCTGAACCATCAAGAACCACGTCAATGTCCACGGCGCTATCTTAAAAAAAAAAGTCAATTACTAAACGCAGTAAATCCCAGATAAACCCGCAGCAGCTTTACTCCTCAAAATCCCGATAACAAAGGGCGAAAGTGAATAACCGGAGCAGGCACCTGCGATTGCTCGAGCGCCGATAATAGGGCCCGATTATAATAAATTACCGCTGAATTAGTATCTGACTGCGCGGCCGCGACCTTTTCACGTGCCCGCACGCACTGCCTTCTCTGTGCGTGCGGCCGCGAGAGGCCAGCAGGGTTAACTGCCTCACTTTATCGCATTCGAATACGCTTCGCTCTTCCGGATTCGTTCCCGTTACTGCTCTTTTACCGCTCGGCGCCTTTGAGAAAATAGGGAAAAAGTAAGGGGAGGGATTGGCAGCTGTTGATAGTTTCGATCGGCAATCGGCTAGAGAATAGGACAAGAGGAGCGAGCGAATACGTTGTACGAAAGTATATTTTTAAGCGCGAATTTCCATAAAATTTGCAAATACTGAGAGATCGGCGTGGCGAAGTGTAGCAAAGAATGCGGCGCGACGGTGGGAATCGACTTTGAAGCTCGATTGGCTCGCCAATGAGAATTCATTACACGAGTTACCGATAATTTTCCTGCATTTTGATCGCTTAATCGCGACACTTTTAAACACCTCCGAGAACAGCAGCAGTATTATACATTGTGCAAAAGGCCCGCTAATTACTTCCCGGCATTGGATTTGCAAATTTTATTCTAATCTCGCGGTTTGTTATGATTTATCGTCATGCCCGGCGGGTGGTCTGACTTTCGCCTGAATAATTACCGCCAATCGCGACATTGTAATGCAAATTCAAAGGCGACAGCGTAATTCAGAAGAAAACATAAAAATATATAAAAAAACCCCGAGAGATCGTTCGATTTTTCAAGCGCTGACTAAAACTTTATTCCGCGGCGCCGTCGCGAGATTCCTCCGCGCGAGCCGCCAAGGTAAGACCACTCATCGCTCACTTCGGCCGCGCGCGACGCGCGAACCTGATAAACGTCAATTGATCGTAAACGATCGTGTGCCTGGCTGCGTTTCGCAACGCCGCCGCGCCGCACGCGACGCTCTCTCCTCGCCCGCCCACGGCAGCGGCTCCTTCGAATTTCCCGCCGTCGCGGCCGAGAGGCTGAACCGTCATATCCCCCGCGCATGCGCGCGATCAGCTGACGCGTGGACGAGGTGCTCGCGCGTCCGAGCGGCCGCGGCGTGTGTCGAGGAAAATTGGAGCACCGCTCCCGCGGGAAAGCCGAGGAGGATGGTCGTCTTCGGCGCCAGGAAGTGCCTCTCCCCGAGGCTGCTGCTGCTGCTCTTCGGACACGTTTGCTCGCGTGAGTACCGAGGCCGAGCGGTGGGACGGGGAGAGGGGGGCTCGATGCCTCGCGGTTTCCTTATGGCTTTGATATAATCTCGGGGCAGCGGCCCGAGTGGGGAAGCCGTGCAAGTAAAACTGCTCGCGTCGTCTGCTAGGGTTTTAGCTGGGTTTAGCTGTGGAGTTTAGCGAGTGGATGTAGAATTTTTTTTTTTTTTTTTTGGTAACTCGACGATCTCGGCTTTCGAGCGATGTACGCGTTGGGTAAAGTTTGCTTGCAGGAAAAAGTTTGAGACGCGAAAGTTATGATATAAGCGCGAAAGAATTCGGCAACCCTTTTTTTTTTTTTTATTACCTCTTTTAATTAAAATAAAAAAGATTAAATGTTTTTTTTACTTTTTGCCGTTTCGAAATTCTAGTAATATGGTTCATTTATTAACCGCGCGGCTTGATTTTTATGTTATCGAATATATTGTTATGACATTGATAAATTCTCGTTTTATGCAACTTTAATACAATACCTGTTAGATAAGCTTAAAATAATTTATGGATCATGCTTTTATTAATATCTGAATGGGGAAAAACACTTTGCGTTTTTGGTAGATAAGATCTATAGAAGGAAGTAACACCTGATGAAGTGTAGTAATAATACAAGAGATAATATACTAATCAAATATCAATATTACAGAGATTACGCTGTACTTTATCATTAATATTGCTTGGAAGTAGAATGGTGTTATTTTTCTTCATTTTTAAAGTAAAGCTTTTAATGGTTTATCTTGGAATCTGAAATAAAGGCATAATAGGGGACTATAAAGAAAAATTCATAATGCCCATTCTATGGATTTTTAAAAATTATTATTAATTAATAATTTACTGTGTTTCACAAATTCTTAAATAATTATATTAAAAATAATGTTGAAATACTATTTATCCTTTTTATCGTCACGGGAATTCCCGCCTTTTAAACTTTAGCCTACTTTTCGTCAGAAAACTTCATAATAAGAATTTTTATTATTCAATTAAGTACTCGATTTCCGGAACTTGACAGAAACCTAAGAAACAAGGCAAATTCGATTCTTAGATAAGTCATATCAGTGTTTTTTTGAGAAAATCAGTGTTTTTCGCGTAATTAATGTAACCATTTTCATAACTACGTACATGCATATTTAAGAATGCAATTATTTAGCATTAATTTTGCCTTTGCACGTTTCGTACAAGATAAACAATAAATGCTTTGCACCTAATTGGACTGTTATTCGTATTCTCATTTAATATTAATCACACGGGGAATTAAAAAATGATTGTCAGAGCGAAAGTGTTTGATGCATAAGATTACGATTTATGATCGGTATTAAACACCTCGACTGAATCATAAAAAATACATTGCCCTAAATGTCTAAACAGCTGTCAACTTTATTCTTTTTTATTAACCAAAACAGCCACCGCGAAAATCCGCTGCCACGTTCCACTCCGAGACACTATAACATTAATTTATTGCAGTTGAATCAAACCTCTACAGTCATCCAAAATTTATCGACCATATCTATCATCCTCCGAAGCCCGGGAACGCCCATTTCTGGTAAACGCTTAAAGCCCTTATAAACCGTCGCTCGAAATTCCTCGAAAATCCGCTGTAAAAAGAGCAGCTCGACCGGAGGACCAACCCATCCGGCAAAAGGCCGAGGAATCGCGCGGCCCGCCAATTGCATTATCGGGAATTCGCACCACGCCACTCTCGCCTCCTGCGCTCATTGCAGGAGCCGAGAGCGCAGGGGTGGGGGAACGAGGTATTATGTGTACCGGCGCGGCAAATTCTCAGGCGAGTCACTCGCGAGAAGCACGTGTCGCCGCACACACGGGGAACTGATCCCGGGTCTATATCTCTCTCTCTCTCTCCTTCCCTCGCCGCCCAGGACGGTAAACTCGGTACGGCCAGCTTTCGAACGACTTTTGTACGCGGCTTTATGTAACGAAATTGCAAAACCGGAAAAGAGTTCGCGCGAGCTTTTCTGTGCGTCGAGCGCGTCATCGAGGTGTTACACTGACGTGTTTCTTCTTATCGCGAGAGCCGGTTAATGGGAATCAGAGCCGAGCGGCTGTGTCGCGCGATCGCTCGATTGTATTGTTTCGTGCCAAGTGTGCATTGTGGCTGCAGGTGGATTGGATTCGCTCGAGGTTTTGTCCGATTACCTGTCGAGCGCGGTTTCGGTTGCGGCCTTTTATGTTCTTTGCTTCGATTTGTTTTGTGAAAGGTGAATTAGCTGTGAAATGTTTGATTCGGAGATGCGATTCGTGCAATTTTAAACTGGGGAAAGGATTTTTAAATTGTCGATTATTCCTCAGTTTTGAACTTTAAATATTTTTACGAAAAATGACGCGTTTCTTCATTTTACCGATACAATTTTTCCTGATGGAAACCCCGCTTTAATTTTCTGATATTCTACTTTGTTTTCAAAAGTCGACTATTCGCATATTCAATGTGAAGACTTATTTGTTTATATTAGGTAGTGTAGTTGTCCCTTGGAAACGTATTGTTTCTAAAATCGACGGACGATTTATCACATTTCTTCTTTCTTATTTGATTTTGTTCGATTTTTGATGCATCAATTATGTCCATTATTTTTACGTATTTTTTTTATTAAAATAGACGCGAAGATTGCGCGAAGCAATAATGTAAATTAAATCTCTGATTTTAATAGTTAAATCCAAAAAGGGTTGTAGCTTATTGTACAATATCTAATAAATAAGGCGCATTTGTGGTTTTGTTTATAATTTTGTTGTAATAGATAAAAAATGTTAGATATCACGGAAAAAAGTTAAGAATATTTGTTATCGATATGGATATTAATCTTAAGTGCAGATCATATTGATTATTTACTTACTCATTCAATCATAAAAATGCATATCATCATTGCGCGTTAATAAAACAATTTATGCCATGAAAGTGCATAGTTGAAAATGAACTTTTAAACTTTACTGCATTAATTTTTGCAGCCTCTTTAAAATTAATTATATTCAATATTCATTTCAATATTCTTTGAAAAGTTTTCAATTGCACATTTTAACTTCGTCAGTTTCACAATTATAGGTGCACATTGTACATATTTTAAAGTTTAAAAGAAATTTTATCCCAACTGTTTCAAAAAGTTTTGCTGGATAATTGTAATGATTGCAAGAGAAACATAAACATGTAACGTTACACCTAAGAGTGCTTACACAGTAAAGATTGTTTAGAAAGATTTCATATTTTAAAAGTTCACGACAAAAAAAAGAACTATATTGCAGTTAATTTTAAACATTTTAAAATTCTTTTCAATCTGCCGAATAAAAAATGCTTTTTAAAACAACTGATTTAATTTGAAATTTAAATCCAGAAAATTTTTGTAACGGTTCAAATTCTTTTCTTCAAAATTATGCGGTACCGAACATTCCGATTACATAGGTTTCATTACAGGTAAATACACTGTTTCGGACAGATTAAGTTTAACGTTTCAAGGCTACTACAATCAACTATTATCTGCGGCGTTTACGTAATCTTGGATGCTACGATTTTTTAAATTCTTGCTTGTAATGAATCTTCGCATCGGAATCTAAATAATTGCTTACGCATTTCACAAATTGCAAACGTACTTAGAAATTCCTCTCAATAAACAAACACCGTCAGAATGACGGGGAAAATATTTGTCTTTTTACGAGCTGTATGCGAGAAAGAGAAATCTGCATCGGTTATTCCATCGAAGTAAATATATTTTCCTCGCCTTATAAAAAGAAAATGCGCTCTTTAAAATAATTAGTTCGTAATCGACGCACCGTAGCCATTAACCGAAAAGAAAAACTGCTCCGCGAAAATAGACGAGCCCCGTTTTAGTTATTTTATATAAGTACCCTCCGTTTTTAATAAAGGTACAACACCAGTTGCCATTACGTATTTCAATTGGCAAACAGTTTAAAATTAGAAAAAAATGTCTATCCACCAATTTAATAATCTAACGACAAAAATCCAAAATAATGATCTCTCACCAACAGGTCGTCGCGCAATGGTGAACAAACTCTGGTGCCGGGAGTTGGCCCGCAAATGGCTGCGCACGAAGCAGGAGCCGCCTCACCCGCGCAACCTCACCGAGCCGCGGGCTGAAAGCCGTCTGCGCTGCTGGTACCTCGTCTACCGCTGGCTGATGACGTCCCTCTGGCTGCTCATCATCCTCTGCTCCGTCCTGGAGATCGGTAGCGTCCACGCGATCGGCGGCCTCGAGAAGTGGCCGATCTACCTGACGAACTGGGACCTGGCGCTGGGCCTCGTCCAGTCGCTGCTCGGCGCCGTCCTGGTGAGCCGACGGTGGCGCGCCCAACGGAGGCCCGACTTCGACGCGAACGCCCTGAGGAGCGGCTTCCTCGAGCGCGTCTACTCCTTCCTGTTCGTCGTCGTGACGAGCCTCGCGCTCGGCGTCACCTTCACCTACTGGAGCCTCGTGCACGATCCGAGGATTCACCACGTCGACGCCCTGAACATACTCATCCACGTGTGCAACAGCCTGCTGGTGCTGATCGACTTTTGCATCGCCGGCGTTCCCTTCCAGTTGGGCGCCTGCTGGTGGTGTCCGGCTATCGGCACGCTCTACGTCGCGTTCAGCTTCGTGTACTTCGTCGCGGGAGGCACGGACAAGCGGGGACAACGGCAGATCTACGGTATCCTCGACTGGGAACGGCCGGGACGGACTCTGGGCTTTTCCATGGGCGCGGTCGGCTTCCTGGTCTGCATTCACTGCGCGATGTTCATGTTCAGCAAGGTGAGGGACGACGTGTGCTACCAGAAGCTCAAGAGCAAGGAGGAGGCCAAGGAGGAGGCCAATGGACAGAGGAACGAGACGACCATTGTATGAGAGTGAGGTTTCTTGACCAATGTGTTGTGCTTTTTCTAGAGGACTCTTTTGCCGCGACGAAGGACGCCGAAGGCACGTCGACCGTGTATTTGTTAGACGTAGCTGTGATCGATTGTAAGATTCGTTTTTTAGACGATTGGTGCACTTTGGGGATCTTGAAAGATTCGTTCGCTCTTTTTTTGAAAAAAAAAAAGAGGTGTATGCATTTATGAAACTTTGAAGCAATCGTTTTTCATTATCTTGAAAATGTCCAGTCGTTTAAACAACGGTTAGGATTTGACAGGCGAGGAGTAGAAAGCGACGGTATGACTGCAATAGTTCCCTGAAAATTTGTTAAAAAGTTGGAAAAAGTTTTTTGCAGTCGTAGACTATTTACTCTGAGCCATTATTTCCAACTTGTTAAGAAATTTTAATGGAAAAATTGTTTTAGTAAGGTGATTTAACACTGTGTTAAAAAAGCGCATCGGAAATGACAGCGATTGCGAGAAAAACGCATCAATTTCTTTATTGACTGTAATGGAGGCATAAAGCGAAGGTATGGACAGTTTATAATCAAAATAGAATAAGTGACTTCTTCCTATGAAATAAGTAATTAACCTTTTGTGTTCAATTACGTGATATTCATATGTACGCTAGACTTATTCTGCTTACATTATGAACTGTGCATAGGGAATTTATAAAATTAATTTTTTTTTGTAACGATTAGTTACGAATCATATCAATATTACCACTTAGTTTAGGCCCTTGAAAAATTGATAAAACTATCATTGCCAATAATAAGCGACGTTAAGTGAATTTAATTAATAATTGTATTAAGAATACTGAATGACAATGTTTTGATTGACTATAGGATTATTTTTTTGTTTCTTAGACTTACTTGATAGTTTTGTAAAAAAAATTAAAGGAATCTTTTATCGAAAATTGCTTCATTGTAATAACGTAACTACGAAGGCATTAGAAAAATTTTGATTAAATTCCAAAAGTTTTGCGATAAAATCGAAGAAAGATTTTTCAGTATTACATAAAAAATACGATAACGATTAGTGATGTACATATGTTATTCTCATTCCGTTGAATGTTACGAAAATAGAAAAAATATTTGAACTCTGTAATATTTAAAACTAGGGCAGCATGTCAGAATGAAACTAAAGTATCCTTTCGTATCGAAAATAAAAATTAATGTAAAAATTACATTCAAATTAAAAAAAAATTCATTACCTTTAGCAAACTCATCAATATTCATTGGATGTTTATAATATTTGTAGTATGGGCATATACATCAATTGTTACGTTATAGTATAAAAAAAAAGCACTCAGTGTCACATTGTAGATTTTATAGGATTGTCATTTACTTTTAAGTACGTACACATGTACATTCCTTGTCTGTATACAATTCCAAAGATTATTGTTTAGATGATATGTAATTGACTTTTTGTATAAGAACATGTTTGTGAAATAAGACACCATTTATTTGAAAAATATTAACATTTTTATTAATAAAATAACGATTCAAACCAATGACAGATTGGATTACGTAATGCAATAATTGGTTGAATTAAGGTACATCACAGATTTTGCCTTAATATCTATAGTAATTTTCATATGGCGTTTTTAATCGCTTGTTACCTTAAAAATATTATTTCATTTTTGAACTTTTTAGAGTCATTAAGACTGAACTATCTAGAGGCCTTAATCTAAAAGGATTCAATCAAAAAATCATCAACAAAAAGATATTAAAGCTAAAATTAAATTAAAACTAAAATTAAAGTTTATGATTTACTACTATTTTAAGACGAATAACTGTTCGAAAAATAGATGATTTGTTATCCATGAAGTTTGATCATATGAAAGTCAAATTATTAAAAATAAAATTTATCTTAAAGAAGTTTCATCAATAACAGGAAAATTCGCAAAAGCACAAAAAATCAAATAAGTATAAAAAAAATTTAATCACTAAAAAGTACAATTAATAACATTAAGTAAAAAGCAAACTTAAGTAATGTAAAAATGAGAATCGTAAATTACTAAACCTTACAGTATGTTTAAAATGAACACTGAAACTTTTGATTTAAAAAATCGTTGTTCATGATTAAATTTTGTGTCTTGAGCACACGGATATTTGGAATAAGTTCGTAAAAAAGGGTAAAAATTCACCGGGGGGTTTAATTATTAAGTCTATATAAGTCTCTCTTTTGAATCGAACATTTCATTGAAAATAGTATTTTTATTTAAAATATTAATCTTTCTTGTTAAATAACATTCTTATAAAATTTTTATAATTGTCTTTAAATTTTTAAAATTTTAAGAAAATTTTTTTTAGGCATGACCGAAAAGAGGTCTTGTAACATATTGTACTTTTTATTGTTAGTTGAAAACTAAAATACTAGCTATAGTTTCAAAAACAAAATTCATAAAGAAATTTACAAAATTTGGCTTGTACTATCCAATGTCCAAATAAAAATAATGAAAAAACGCGAAACTACAATTGAATCTATAAAACTAACCTTTAGACTGCCGATAAGCTTTAATCCCCTTAGAAAGTTTTCAAATACTATATCTACATCTTAGATATACCCTATATAAAACATTCCGGTAGAGCCTACATTTTGGTTTTCCGGCGGTCTAAATGTTAGTCTTGTAGTGAAATCAATGTTAAAAACTGTTAAATTCTTTCATTTGGAGTTCCAATGAAATGCTCTACCTACTAATAATAGCTATAGGAACTAAACGCTAATCCAAATCTCGCATATTGATCGTATCATTTAGATCGATGTCGAGTAGAATCATTTGGTATGGTTCTCCAATATCTTCTTGACAGTACATTAAAGGCAATTCGTCGTTCGGTAAAAAGCTTTCCGTACCATCATCCGCGTTTAAAACAGCATTGTTCGCATTTACGTTAGGATCTTCTGGGGTTTTGTTTTCCTTCAATCTTGAAACATGCTCACGAGTTAATGCAGTTCTTGCCGAACCTTCATTTACCATTACAGATTCTTCAATTCTTTCGTCTTCTATCCAATTTGGTTCAAAGTTTTCTTCTAAGATGAGATCTTTTTCAGAGTCACTTGTCTCAATGCCACCAAAAGGTTCAAGTTGATGGAATGAAGGTGGAACAACTATTGGTGGTAAATCTAAGATGAGAAGCGCGTCTTCATCTTGAAGTGGACTAGAAAAAACTTGTTTTTCACTATTGTTTTGAATTTCGGGAGATTGCTCATCTTCAATAACGGCATTTAGTGACCCAGATACTACGTAATTATTTTCAGTTTGTTCAGTCGATTCAATGACATTCTGTGACGAATTCTTTTTTAAACGATTTACCAATGTTTTGATAGGTTGTACTCTGGCACAAGAATCCTTCTTTGTTTTACGAACCATCTTTTTTTCATGAGTCTTCTTTTTTAGTTGACGTTTACGTCGGCTAACTGTTCCATTTGCGTGCTTTTTCAAGTGAACGTAAAGAGTACATTTAGCAGAAAAATAAGAAGAGCAGACGTGGCATTTGTAATATATTTTCTCCCCGTGCGTAAGCTTGTGCTCTTTCAAGTGCTCTGATCGCATGAAGGTTTTGTCGCAATTTTCGAAGTCGCAGACATACTTTCTATTGTTAGTATGTTTCCTCTGGTGTCTATTCAATTTACTAGATGTTGAAAAAGCCGACTCGCAACCACTAAACGTACACGCATAGGGTTTATGACCTGTATGCGTGCGTAAGTGTGTCTTTAAGCGGCAAGGCTGATCGAAGGTTTTACCGCAGTAGGAACAAGTAATGTCCGTTTCCGAGTGATTGTGAGAACGCTGATGCGACATCAAAGCATTGCTAGTGTAATAGCGTTTATCGCAACCTTCAAAGTTACACGCATGCGGAGCGAGACTTTGGTCGTGCGTCTTCATGTGTTCTTCCAGAGTTTTTCTTGTTTGGAATTTTGCGTTACAATCTGGTACTTGACAAGTTATTTCAGTAGGTCGCGAATGACGCTTTTCATGACTGGCCAAGTTATAGATTGTAGTGAAACGCCGTTTGCACCCCGATATCGTACAAACAAAGTCTTTTTTATTCAAATGCGTTTCTTTATGACGCTTCAGTTTGAAATACCAGTAAAACGCCCAGGAACAGCCTTCATAGTCACACTAAAAAAAAAAAAAAAAAAATAATATATATATATATTTATATATGTATACATTTTTAATATTTACTAAATAAAATTATGAAAATT
The DNA here is from genome assembly GCA_900474385.1 of Ormyrus pomaceus. NCBI lineage: Eukaryota > Metazoa > Arthropoda > Insecta > Hymenoptera > Ormyridae > Ormyrus > Ormyrus pomaceus. The sequence continues at coordinate 12,339 of UCOM01002134.1, read as the reverse complement.
TAATGACTAAAAATTAAGTTAATACAATTTTAAAATTTAACATGAGTTCAAGTACATAATTTACAAATAAAAATTTTTGATAATTAGTAATGATATTTGTTAGGATTTATAAAAATAAATATAAATACCTTAAATGGTTTAATTCCATAATGTTTTAACAAGTGAGCTTTAAAATGGCATAACTTTGTAAATTGTCGATTACATCCCTCTTGTTGACAAAACCATATTTTTGCATCTTGTATTATTTTATATGTTAATTTTTTTTCTGTTATTCCTATATTTTTTAATGCTTCAGTAACTACTATTTCTTGTTGATTCCAATGTACCATTCGTCTTCTTACATTTTCTTCTGGCTCACTTGTAGAAGATTCAGGACTTGATGATTTTTTTCTGCTTCTTGTATTATATCTTCTAGGCTGATTTTTTGAACTGTCAGAACTGTCAGAACTGTCATTACTTTTATCAGCATCTAAAAATTCATCTGCTGGTACATTAATGCAAGATACACCATCTTCTCTTCTACGAGTTATATACTTCTTTCGATTCATTTTTAAAGATGATTTTTTTGGCTTTCGCCCTCTAGAAGACAATGAAATAGAATTTTCTGATTCTAACAACTTTTCATACGAATTTTCACTTTCAAATTTTTCAGAGCTTGAACTGTCTGTAACTAATTTCACATTTTCAAAAGAAGAGTTGACAGTACCATCATCCAAGTGAATATTTATATAATTTTCCAAATCATTTAAACTAGGCCTAAGTCTTTGCTTTTCCATTAAACATTGTATTTGTTTACTTTTATACATATCCTTACTGGTACTTATGTCAATATTATTATAATAAACACTTGTTGCTGGTAAGTTTTCAGTGGCCAAAATGATATCTCTTTCATAATATTCTAAATCACTTAAGTTCTCCAGTGTTGATTCTGACCAATTGAAACCGTCATTAATTTTTTCAGATAAAAGTCTTTCACTTTGTAATTCTTGTAAGACAGAATCATAGTTGAGCAATTTTTTTGCTATTACATCAATTTCCATTACAAATGGATCTTTTTCATAAAATACTTCAGGTAACTGGTCTGTTAAAAACTTTTCAATGCTTACCCTTGAGCTCTTTTTCATATTTATTCCTGCATGTTCACTGGCATTTTTTAACCATTTTTCTTTATCTTCAACAGATTTTGGAGTTTGAACCTAAGGATACAATAATTTGAATTTATAAAAAAAATATTTTTTAAAATACTAATATTTCCGTTATTTATATTTAAACTATAAAGATTTAAAAAATGTACATGCATCAATCGTTAAACGAATCGTTCTTAATATTAACATAAAGAAACTGTGCAACAAAGAAACGTCAAATTACGTCTTAAATTTAAATCAAAGTTGAAACCGTTTATTTTACGTTAAGTTGAACGGAAAATTCGAATTATGGGTGAACCGGACTATTTATACCGTCACCTCTATATACCAAAATAAAGACGATACAAAAAGTCAGAAATGACAAGTGTTACGTAAACAAAGGGAAGTGCGTTCTATATCCGCGCCAGAGTAAAAAAAATCAACAAAACACTCGTGCTTGAAAGTTACGGATTCTCGTCTTTAAAAATAATTTCAATTCGAAAAAATAGTCGGAAACCTATAAAAGAAGTGCGCAAACCTTATCGTTGTGCGATTTTGACATATCTTTCAGTTCTTGATGGCGCGCCTCGTGGTCGTCGCTCGGTCTGACAGGAGCGGAGAGCACGTTTTCGGTTCGGCCGTCGCGCCGCTTCCAAAATAATCGCTTGGACCTCTTCTGGGCGAGCGCTTGGATCGCCTTTCGCGACATTTCTCTCTTTTTACGCTCAGTTTAATTTCGTCTCAACGACAGCCGAGCGTCGGCGTTAAAGTATAAATAATTGACCGCGCACGCGGTGTAAACGGACTCGAGGAGCGCGCCTTTGGCAGGTCTCTTTCCACTTGCAGTGACGTAAGGGCGACATAACCTATAGGGACGCCGCGCGCGGGCTTTGTCAGACGCGCAGCGTGATATTATCTGTTGCAAACTGTCAATGCACTTCGTCACATGTGGAACAGATGGCGTGGCTGCGCGAATTGTCGGGTGGCGTGACGTCGTTTGAAGATTCGCGCGATTTCGATAGACATTGATAAAAGAACATATTGCATCGACTGCGTAGAATCATTCAGATTCCTTGATAAATTGTAATTTTTTCTCGATTTGGCAGGTCATAATGGTAGCGCAAAAATCGATAATAAAACTGAAGTAAATGATTAGGTACTTAAGCAATAAAATATTTTTATTAAATATTTCGATTTGCCAACGATTAATACCGAATTAAAAGTACTTTTAACTTTACGTATTTAGTTTTTCCCAATTTAGTTGGATTATGTTTTTAAATCATAATCAAAAATATGCCCTTATCGATCATGTTTTACATATAATAAAATTGATTTGTAATATTTTATCCAAAAAATGTTTCATATTAAAAGAAAACATAATCTATTTAGAGAACTTCTTGGAATCAGATATATTATTTATTTTTAGAACAATTTTTCGTTCTTTTCAAGTTCAAAATCAATATAAGCAAGAAGATTACAACGTGCACAATCATTTTACACAATATTATTAATAACCAAATCAATTTTGCACTCCGCGCTCAAAAGGGACGTAAAACAAATCACCGATCACAACATGAAATCAAATACAAAAAACTGAATACTTTCGAGCGCACGAATGATAACAACGACAGAAATTTAAAACGGATCTAAAACTTCACAAAATCAGAAAAATCAAGAGGAATTTTCATCATAAAAAGAATGTGCATTTCAACTCATCTGGGCTTCTTCCCCTGATTGATACAACTGCAGCAAGCTTCCCTCTTCTCGATGACCTCGAGGTCCTTCAGGTGTCCGACGGGTCCTCCGTGCTGAGTGGCTTCGAGCTTGAGGCGCTCGGAGCGCGACATCTTGCGGTGGGGCGTGTTCTCGAGCCGGCGACTGTTGCCCGGGCCCGCCAGCTGCTTCTTGCCGTGCTTCTCGCAGGTTTGCGGCGACGGCGGGAACTTGCTCTTCTTGCCCTCGAAGATCGCGGTGCACGTGCAGCTCTCGGGCCTCTGACGCGGTCCGATGTCCGCGGATTGGATGCCACCGGCGCAGGAGAAGGCTCGGCGCTGAGGGGGGCGCGGCGGGCGCATTTCCGCGTACGGTAGCTTGTAGGAAACGGCGTGAACTGGACACCTGAGGAGCGTTCGTTTCGTTGGAAAAACATTCGGAATGAGAAGAAACGCTGCGAGTAAGTTAGTTCGAGAAAAATGCGGTGTAGTCTTAAATTATGAATATATGGTTTTTAAAATTTACGCAACTCTCCTTTCAGATTATGATTGCAAAAATCATTAGACGGAAAAAAAAAATATGCATAAAACTGTAAGTAGTAAAATCAGGTAACAATTACAAATTCGTCCCGCAGTCGTATGGTTTAGGTTCCACATAAGCGCAATAACAGTCGAGCGTCGAGACCGTATCTGCGACTTTCTTGCAAATCACAGGAGTGGGCAACCTGTATTCGGGTGGAGGTTTGGGCTTCGGACCGAAGGGTTTAGGGGTCATGCAAGGCTTGATCTTCGGGTCCTCGCTGAAAATCACGAGATCGCCTTCGGTTTTCTGGTACCTCGGATCCTCGGGGAGGCTGCAATTCGCAAGGAGATTAATGGCGAGCATTGAATCAAGCACAAAAGCTTCCAATCCTCATTTACTAGTATTCTTCTATGTTTTTCCAGTATCTGCGACAAGTGTACGGGTCCGGCAAATTTGGGGGAGGGCCAAAGATATATTCCGAGACGGTCGGGTACTTCGGACACGGCGGAGGCGGACAGTTGGAAGGTTTCTGTTTTTTTACCTTGATGGTTTTGAAGGTGAACCAGGTTCTTTGCTTAACTTTTACCATTTTTCCTGCGCAGCCGAAAAATCGTTTAAAGATTTTCAAATCGTTTAAATCGTTTGCTTTTAGCATTTACCGTATCCTGGGTCGTCGCATTTTGAGGGACAACCGGAGCATATGTGCTCTGGACATTGCGGTACTCGTCTCTTGCAGCAGGTTCCAACTACGTTGTCGGTCTTGCACTCGAGTTCGATTGGTTTCTTTTTCCCGAACCACGACTGGATAAACCTCCTTTCGCAAGTGAAAGTCGATGGTATGCCTTGAAGGCCACATTTTAAAAGAGTGGGCTGAAAAATTGTCGTTTCATTAATAATTGCGCTTGCGAGAAAGTAACCTAAAAAAGAGTGATCGGCAACGTATCGATGCTTTTAAGTGTAAGATATCGAACGAAGCGTAAAAGTATGAAAGTTTATAATTACGTTAGTCAGGGGAGAACTTAAAATTTTAAAAAATGGCCGAATGAATGCCATGATTAATTAATTTTTCACATTAAAAATTTATCTCGCTGCTTCCTCCATGATTTATCGATTCTGCTTTGTTTTCTTCCAACGAGATTACCCCATTCTCAGATACCTATATTTATCTTTTAGAATCTTATACAATAACCAAAACTGTAATTCGAATCGCGCAAAAGAATCAGGAGCGCTCAATTGAGCCAGCGAATAATTTTCATTTCAATTTTGAAACTTTTTAATTGCAAACCCAATCAGCGGGCGCGATTTTAAAAGCCCAACCTCGTCCCACGAGCGGCAAGCGATGTATCCCTGAAAAAAAAAAGGCGTCTCAATACCCGCGACTCCCGCGACGATCCGGCATATCGACTAAACGAGGGACGGGGGCGTACAGGTGAGCATGCAAAGCGCGCCGGATCAATGGCCGGCTCGTTTGGTTCGCGCGGCCGCGTTACACCTCTCCCCCGTCCCCCTCCGGGGGCGGCACACGCACACACACACACACCTGCACAGAGACATCCGACGAGGCGGCAGACTCCGCGCGCAATCATACGCTTTGCGAAGCGAGTCGTCATAATCGAACGGACTCGCGAGCGAGCTGCTCGTCTAATCATCGGATTTGTCCGCCGGTTTAGTTTGCCGCCCGCACAGTCGAGCTCGTCGGAGCAGCGCGAGGCTAATGAGATATCTGCACCTTGGAGGCGAGCGAGGGCCCCTTTTGCACCGATCGCCCGTGAGAGGAAGCTGCCAGAGGCGATCGACACCACCTTGAGGCTCTGATATACGTTTCGGGAAGTTCGAGAGGCTGATTATACTCGTATTTCGCGCGCGTTAAAATATTTTGTCGAATTCGGTGGAAATTGATTAGTCTGATTTTGTAAAAGCTTGCAAGTAAGTAATTCGCCATTCCACGACGCATCCCTAAATATCCAAGCTCAAGGGAAACAGCCGAAAGACACCGGGAAAAATAGATGCGAATTCAATTTAGTCCCGTCAGCAAATGACGCTCCTACCTCCGGCTCGAGCCGGATGTGCGGGGGGGGGAGGAGGCATAACAATAAAGGGAAACGACACAAATGATAGTAGCCAGTTTTATTAAGGTAACGAGAAGTTGAGAAGGTGAATTTCGCATGAGAGCGCGCGGCCGGGGCGGAAAAGCTCTGCGCCGGCGGAGGAGGAAAATCCGCCCCTCTGGAATCCCTTCCTCGCTCGCGTCCCCGCTCGAAGGCTAGTCGCGGTGAGGAAGGGTGTTTACTCAAGACACGACAATTCATTACGTAATTGAATTGAATGAGGCCTCCGCAATCCCCGGAGCTCCCACCCCCTCCGCCGCTTCTTCTTTTTTGTCTCGCTCTCTCTTTCTCGCGTATTGTCCTTTTCTTCGGTTGCAGGAGATTTTTTCCAGAGGAGTCTTTCGAGAGGTAGTTCAGGAGGTTCTTGGGCGATTTTCTTTTTTAACGTTTTGCAAGTCGTGCGAATTTGTAAGTGAAACTATTAAGCATTGATTTGCTACTTAGAAAATAAAGAGAGAATGTTAGAAAAGCTTCTTTTATTTACAAGCCAATAAATTTGATTTTTATTTAAAAAACGAAAAAATTACAATTCGGTTGTTCGTTGAAAAAAAAAATTAAATATTCACGCCAATAATTAAACTCGTACATAAAGGTAAATCGATAAAGAACAGAAAAAAAAAAAAAACAATTCATTTGCGTCCACGCGCTCTTGTCAAATTTATGTTTCGCCTCGAATTTCAAGCAACGCAAAAATCAAATTAATCAGCTCGCAGCCACGCCGAGCCAAATTGAAATCTCCCGCGCACGCCGAAAATAAAAAAAATAAAAAAATAAAAGTCCCGCACGCAAATTTTTCCGCAAGCTAACGATCTTAAAGAGCAGCCAGTCTCACTCCTTCGACGGAACTCGTATCCAAGAGTGTCCTCATCCCCCATCGGATGAACTCAATCGAAAGCGAGCGAGAGAGGACCGAAACGGTTACACCCCTTGACAGCCATACCCTCTGCAAACTCTCTCCTCTCTCTCTCTCTCTCTGCTCCGCGCCGTTATATAGCGAGCGAATTAAACGATTAGTTAAACTGATTTCGAGTTAGGCGAATGAATAAGTAATCGGATTTCTCGTTAAGGTAATCGCATTGCGTCCTGATTGGCTCCGTCTGCCTGCGTTACGGACTATATCCAACCCTCCGCTCCCGCCACTCCCACCCTTTCTCTCTCTCTCTCTCTCTCTCTCTCTCTCTCGCTTCCGTATCTCTCTTTCGCAGCGCGGAGCCCACGATCCGGCGTGTTTGCGCGAGCAATTACATTCCCGAACGCAATCCCATTTAAATATTGCCGAGTTTGGTAGCGGCAAATACGAGCGGAGAGAAAGAGAGAGGGAGTCGGGAGTGGGGTGACGGTCGGGGTCGACCTGCTCCTGCTGCTGCCGCTGCTGCTGGCCCTTTGGGTCTCCGAGTGTGCACGCGGATTTTCGCGACGCGAGGTAATCGGCTGATTATCAGGTGCCTTTTTCCGCTGATTGGGTCGCTTGTCGGCGGCAGTGCCGTTTAAAGGAGAATCTCTAGGCAGGTAAATATCGCAGGATGTAGCGAGAAAAAAATTTAAGGAAAACTACATAATTCATATTGAATTTTAATACTTACACGTTTTAAAGAACGGAGCGCTTCGAAAATTTTGAATTCAAGTCAATAATACGTAAAAGTCAGCTAAGAATAACGAATGTCAAACTCAAGGAAACTGAAGTGTTTGTTCCGACAAATGAATCGAGCTCCGCTCGCAGCTGAAAATGCGCCCGAAACTCGGCGAAAGCTCGCGTCTCTCTTATTCAGCGGAATAAATGCAATGCGTTCGGTAAGACAGAGGCGTTTGTAAAGTTTTTCGAACGATGATGTAAGTCGCATAAAAGAGCTGCTCGAGTCGGACTATACCGCCTCGGCTCGTTTTCTCCCAGCCGGCAAACGATAACGTCTTCATAAAGAGTTTTTTTATTATCCGCCCCCAAACCCCCCCGGACCGTCGGCTCTTTACGATCCCGGGCGTTACATAAATTATTTTTACGTCTCTCGAAAATAGTTGGATTAACGGCCGGCGAGCCGAAGAAATCTCGTCACACAGTTCGTTAATCTAATGCGCGCGCGACGTCCTTTACGTCGCGCGGCCGCGCAGTTGAATTTAATTGCTCTCGCGCGCCGCGCAAAACTGCCGAAACTTTTGCGCGCGGACAAGCGGAATATTTTGCGCGTTAGTTTATATATACCCGTAACCCGGGATTTTATTTCCGCCCGACTAACTGCGACGGAGGACGAGTTGCGGCGCGGGTTTTGAGAGAGAGAGAGAGTCTATTATCGTAAAAATGATCCGACTTTTTCGACGGCGGGTTATAACATTGATTTCGCTGTTCGGGCGAATAGCGATGAGTATTCGACCTTGGCGGGAATACTTTTAATTTGTCGAACGTGCAAATTCGTTTGAATTTGGAAGTAACGTGTCATCGGGAGATTAAAACATCCCCGGGAGAAATTTGGTTTAACGATGCAAAGCAGTGTACTTTAAATTTGAAGCTAAAATGAAAATTCTGCCAGTCTTATTTAAATAAGCGTCTCTAATTCTTTTAAGCAATTCCGGTGCCAGAAATTTTCACGATTTTCAAAATTCCGCGAATTCCGGTTAAAACCACTGAAATTGATATTTGCCTAAATAATATCACCGCTTGGAATAAATTAAAAAAAAAAAAGACTTTCCACGAGCCCGAGGGAAAGTTTGCCCGACCGCTGCAATCCAACCCCCTCGCACCTCGGCTAAACGGCCGGTAACAACTTAGCAAATCGCCACTTGGCCGGGAGCCGGAGGGAAAAGTTGTATTTTTCTTTTTCCCGAGGCGGACTCGCCACGGGGACGGAGGAGTATACACACACGCTCCTCCTCGGCGGGGTGCAGACGTGCGTGCAGCCAGATGGCGAGATTAGTGCTTGCTCGCCGGCACGTGTGTACATACATGGCGCTCGCAAGTTCCGCTGCCGCGGAAAGCGATTCGCGAAAAGCTCCGTCTCGTCGCTTCGTCATATTACGCGGGCCGCGGCCTCGTCTTCTGTCGGATGCTATTGGGTTGATGCCGTGTTTATGCACTGATTTATTGCAAGTAATTTTTTCGCATAATCTATATTGATAGAAAAACGTTGATTTATTTATCATTAACGAAATACTCTCGGACGCGTTTTCGGTTTAAAAATGGATTCATCGATACGCCGCGAAGCTTGATTTTTGTACTATAACGAAGGGGTTGACAAAAGCAACATTTAAACATTGCTCCTTGGCCCCATTTCGCGCGATCCTCGCCGTTCGCGGTCATTGTTCAAGCCCCAGCCGGCTCTTGCAAAAGTCGAAATACCCGTAACGACTTCCGGCTCGGCCGAAAATCCCGCACTCCAATAGCTTTGGAGCCGCAAGAGCTCACCAGCCATGACCATAACAAAAGGGGGGCGAAACGAAAAGCCTCCTCCGCTCGCGGCCGTCGCCGCCGCCGCGTCGCGCGCAGACTCCCTCAGACTCGCCTCCCCGTCAACACCCGAAGCCCCGCCCCCGTCGCTCGGCGATTGGCGGGGTCGGCCATCGACTCGGCCGACTCCTCTCTCGAGGCAGCGGGAGGAGGCGGCCGCGCGCGCGGCTCGGCGCCGAAGCACGTACAGCGCGTCGAGTCCCGGGGCGAGCGCTCGTGCCCGGCCCGCGTGAGAGAGAGAGGAGCGCAGCATGGAGCAGCTCGCCCAGTTCGTCTCCTCGAGCTTCGACGGGCCCGGCCGCCGGGCCGTCTTCCAGACCGCCAACGAGGAGGACGACCACCTCGTCGACAAGGAGCAGCGCGGCAGCGGACTGCAGGCCGCGATCACGCTCAGCGTGGCGCAGCTCGTCGGCGCGAGCGTCGCCGCCGCCGCAGCCGTCGGGGACGCAGAGGAGGACGGGGACAGAGGCAAGCTGGACAGTACGTCGTGATTTTGCGTTATTGTGGTTTCGGCTGTGATATGTAGATGTACTTGCTTTATTCATATTTCGATCGAGGTGTCGTCTGCGAATCGATACTCGTTTTTAAACCCGCTTGATAATCGTTCGCAGAAGTGAAACATAATTGCGTAAGTCCTTATCAATGTCCCGCATCGTTCGTACCAGACGGATATACGTTAGTAAAGAGATTTCAAAGTTTTACCATAACCACGTATATAGTTTTAAGTGGAATATTACAGCAACACCGCCCGCCACTAACGATACACAAACCGCTTATCCGCCAGATGGAAAATCGGAAATGGGCGAGTCGGAGCAGACGGACTCGTGCCCGGGCAGCTACGAGCAGCCCCAAGCCAGCGCCGTGAACGAGGCTCCCTCGCCAGAGTCCCGCCTGCAGCCGGAGGACCTCTCGATCCAGCGGCTCAAGGACGAGGGCGACAAGCGCTCGCCGCCGCCGCCGCCGGTGGTGGCGACGAAGCCGCCGGAGCTGAAGCTCTCGGTGCGCAAGCTGCTGGGCTGCACGCCGTCGCCGCCGCCGGTCGGCAGAGATCGCTCCTGCAGCCCCGAGGAGCAGAGACCCGACGGCAGGCCCAGCCCGGAGGTCAGGCAGACGGCCGTCGGTAGGCCGGCGATCGTTCACGAGGACAATTCCAAAGGTGAGCGGGAAGCTTTGATTTTGGATTGGGGGCGGAGGTGTTTTGGTTCTAAAACAGTGAATGTATCGTTTGTCGACCTCGAACGGAAGGGTTTGGTTTTGAAAATTTTTATTTTTTAGTTTCAAATGAAGCTTTTCGTATGAAAACATTTTTTATTCGCTTAAACATAACTACTCTGAAGTAATAATTCGTCAACTTTTCATAATGAATTCTTTTAAAAAAACTAGAATATTCAAGATGCAACAAAGCTTTACTACTTGTACGAAAAAGACACAATAATCCCTCGTACCTCCCAAAATCGTAACCGCGATAAACACGCAATAACATTCTTGGCGGCGTCCGTATCCACTCAATAATTCCCCTCCCAGCTCATTCAGCTCCGGCAAACAACGGGCCGTTCATCTTGATCAATCAAACATATGTATTAATAATCAGCCATAATATTTACCGTCGGCCCGCTGAGAAGCCCTCAAGTCCGGCCCCTCAAGTCCGGTCCTCGTCTATAATTCAGACGCTCGTCCGGCCAATAACGCTCGGAAGTGATTGGGGCTCCCTTTCACCCCCCCGTACCCCTCCTTATTCTTCGAGGCACTTCGGTCGCGCGCCGCAAGTCATCTTCGATCCGGGCGAATTACCTGCAACGAGAGGCGAACCGCCGGCAGCTGCTACTCGGCTTCGATTTTTGCGGCTCGATTCAGGATTCGAAGGCACAATCGCCGATGGATGTGGGATTCTCGGGTGGAGGCTACTTTTGGCCGGCTGATTGGCGGGAAATCGAAACGATCTGACGCGGGGATTACTTGCGGAGTCAGCTGATGCTCTTTTTCAATGGAGCCTGCGGCTGGCTTGTGACTGCTTGACACTAGAGTTGAATGGGGAGTTTTTTCTCCTTATAGATAACGTGGAAGAAGCAGGGACGTGTCGCTTTTACAAACTACATTTATCTCTTTCTATTACGAGAACGCTCTTTAAAGTTGAGCATTAAATCATGATATTATTATTTTTAAATGCTCCGATAATCATAAAATGCCCTAAGTCAGATTTGTTGCAGCTTACCGAACGTCTCCCGAAGTCGACCGAATAAAACCCTGAATTTCCTCCGTAAAAGCACTTGGGCCCTTAGCCGCCAGCCTCTCTGCGAAAATTAGTCGTTCGCGCGGCGATACCCCGGCGTAAAAAAGCTTCGACCCCCGTCGATCCCCCCCCTGGCATCTCCGTCGCGCGTCCAGCCTATAAAACCGGCCGATCGCTTGCTCTCGGAAAAATTACGGCTCCGTAAAAGGGCTGCATCGACGTTTCGGGGTGGCGGGGGGGAGGGGGTCGAAAAATGATCTCGCGAGAGCGCCATAAATACTTGCATATGCCTCTCTCTCGCGCTCGCGCGATAGGCGCTAAACAAAAATAACGCGCCCACTTGACCGAGGGTCAGCTCCCGAGACTTACGCCCGCGGCGCGGCCATAAATTCCTGAAGAGGGGCTGATGTACGGCCGGAGACTTTGCCGCGGCGCGCGCGCGGGGAGTAGTCGGATATTTATTATTTTACTTAGGAGAAGGAAGTGGCGCGAGATTGCTTTTTGATTTGCGCGGGGCGCTTCGCGCGCCGGCGAGTTTGTGCGCGCGGACGAGGCGTAAAAGGGGGCGCGACGCGGCCGAGTATTAAACTATAAATCCGCGGTAGCGTCTGATGGACCGCTGATTGGGCCGCGGAGGCTCTGCGGATTGTGTGCCGTTCTTTATGTTTTTCATTTGCCCTCGGACCTCCGCTCATCGGGAGGAGGTGCTCTCCCGGTCGCGGATGAAATGTGGACGATCGTCGCGGGGAAAGTTTACGCGAGCTGAATCTTGCGAACGTTTCTGTTTCTGCGAGGTCTCTTTGTGACTGTTGGCCGTGATGTGAATCGAAAAGAAAACAGATTCCTTCTTTCAATGAAAAACTTCCCAATTGAACATTGTTTTCCTTTCGTAATGCTGCAGAACGAATCCTCTTACCACCTCTCGCCGCGTAACAGATGTAAGCCCCTTAATTTCATAGAGCCCGGAGCGGCTTGGGCACTAAACCTCCACCTCATCAAATCATACATGCACCCCCGGCCCCGTCAGCCGGGAATACTTAAACGGGCCGAATCAGGATTTTCATCTCCATAATGGGGACGTCGAACACGCGAGTGAATTCGCGCGCGTAAACCGAAACTAATCCGCGCGCGCGCGCGGAAAATCCAGTGACTTGCCTGCCGCGCGCGCGGGGGGAAAAGCGGAGATGGATGGAGAAGTCAAGAGGG
>UCOM01002133.1:0-29903 GCA_900474385.1 Ormyrus pomaceus | reverse complement strand
CAAAAAAATAGTATACGCTCCACGGGAGGTAAAATGGCAAGCCCATAGCACGTGTTTGACACCCTCGCCTTCGGCTCAAGTGTCAATTTACACGCGCTATGAGCTTACCAATACTTTACCTTCCTAGGTGCGTATAATATACTATTTAGAATCGTGTATAATGTTCAAAGCGGACCAAGCTGCGTAATTAGGCAAAAGGCACGTTCGAAGAGCAAAAGTTTGACCGTAGTTACTGGTAGTAAACCAAGAGAGTATTTCGGCCTAAGAGGTATTTTTATTTTTTGCAAGAGACCTGAAAATTAAACTTTTTTCTAGGATAATATTAGTTAACAAATAAACCACTTATAGAATTGGAAAGAAAGACAAAGTTGCGAAAACATAGTTTTCAGATGTTAACAATTTTTTGGCAGACAGTTTATATCTTCTGCTACCAAACATTATAAAAATTGAATTTGTTACTTCAACTATGCGACGGGCATATCAAATTTGAATTTTACAATTTTAGTGCATTTGAATTTTCAAAATTTTAACCAAATGATATTTTTTTAACTTTACTAAAGCTTTTCATCGTACAAAGCGTTGATCAAAGCTGATAAATAGGCGAAAGAAATGGATCAGGAGCATATATTAAATATAGAATTTAATTTTTGAAACGATATCACTGTTATTTTGTTATATAAAAAGAATTCTATGTTCTTTCAATTATTCTTAATCTATGTTAAAAAAAATTGGCATTACATAAATCGTAATGATCTTCCTAATTTTTTATCCGAATGTGTGAAGAAAGGAGCGAATGAGTGTATGAATTTAATTGTACTGTTACATTTTATATAATTCTGGCATTCTAAAAAGAAAATAAAATTCATAGACTTGGTAGGATAATTCTGGACAGAATAAGTTCGTTAATTCTACTCTCAGGTAAGGAATTTTAGTTTTAAAAAGAGTTCTTAGTCAATCATGTTCTTCTGGTATACAAACTGTTTGAAAAGTCAAAATTCGACTTTTTCTTACGGATAGTTATTGTATAATTTATCTACAATAGCTCACTTAAGATACTCGAAAATTCTATAAGACATTGTGCAGTATTTTTGTTCTGTAATTTATCAGTATATGACATCAACTCTGCAGGTAGAAGTCTATAATATAAAAAGGTACAAGAATAGTATCTCTTGATCATTAAAAACACGTTAAATACAATTGCTTCTCAATTGAGGACAATAAAATCACATAAATCTGAAATGAATCAGTTTTAAGTTGTGAACTTTTGGACTAGGAGAACATATATTTGAAGTAAAAGTTTAGCCTAAACATAATTTTTTTCAGTTATATTTAAAAAATGTATGTTTTACATTGGACTTTTTCTTAATAAATGCAGTTTTACGAAACTATTAAAAATTTAGAGCAAAATCTTTTTCTGAAATAACAATTGCCAACTAAAAATTAATAAATAGTAAATGAAAGCTTCATTACATCTCTTCAATAATATTTTTATATTATCTGAAGGATAAAATTAAACATTAACACTATAACTAATATTAATTAAAATAAAAAATCAATTTGAAGGTGGATGTGTAAATAAATTGTATCTTTATAACAACATAACATTTTATAAATACATTTATTTTATAAAATGATAATTTGCAATCCATCTAATTCATTCAGAATCACACATTTATAAACACATTACTAACTTACACTCTCTCAGAATAATACAATACAATTTTGCAAAAGTGTTAATAAGTTTTATTAAGGAAGTAACTTAATTTTCGTATTGATTCTTTTGACAACTTATTTCCTGGTTATTTTTTACATTCTTTCTATAGCAGCATTCTTACACATATTACATTATATACACGAATATGAAGATTTCAAAAATAAATGTGAAATTTTACATGAATGGCATAACTTAAATAATTCACTTAAATTAATAAAGCTTATTTTTCCCAAATAAATATTATAATTTTTGTTTCAATTTTATAATCTTGTATTCAAAATAAATATTATCTATAAATTTTATAATTTTAAGAATTTATTATTAGATAACATGGAAGTAAATGATGTAAATTTTTCTATATATGAGCTATATAAACTCTGTAGTTGATTGATTATTAAAATAATAAATTTATAAGGATATTATTTTTTACATAATCAATCAAAAACAAAATACTTAAGACTCGATTTATTGGTTACATCATATAATAAACATTAGTGACTTTGATTATGTTTAACAATTTCTAACGTTTTTTGATCGCATTTGAGTTTTGAATTAAAATTTGGACACCAGCATATTTTCAAATTTTTACGATTTAAAATTAACCATATTTTAAAGCCTTATTCAAATGCAAACTATTAGAATTGCTTTTAAGCAATTAAAATAAAAATCACAGTACAAGTTTCAAAAACAATTTATAGGAATGTATTTTTTTAATACTATATTATTGATTAAAAAAATCAATAACACTAAAAAAGTTAAATTATATTTAAATAAATCTAATTAAAGCAAAAATGATTTAAATTACAAAAATGCAATCAAGATATTATTAATTTTAGAAGCCTTTTAAAAAGTAAACTATAGATAACTAACTAAAAACAAGTAACTTTTCAATAAAAAGAAACTAAAACATGTGCAATATAATGACAAGTACAAATAGGCACAATATTACTTTTCAGATCCTAAAACTGTTTAACAAAAAGAGATTCAGTAGAAAGAAGTTACTGGGATTGATAAAGAAGATATTTCTTTAACATTTTTGGCAGAGGAAGTGAATCTACACCAGTTTTTTTCGTATATTGTAGAATAGCATCTCTGCATGCACTTTGCAATGTCAATGAAGCTAAAATAAAGAAATTTCTTATTTATTTTTTATTTGTATAAGTAAAATTTTTAAAATTTACCCTTTTACTTACTTAATATAATAATTTACTCTTTTGAAAGAAGAAAAAATACTTACCACCATATAATTGTACAATTCTAACTTGTTTTGTTGTACCATAAACATCTACAACTGCATGTAATGGACCTGCTTTGTAAGGAATATCTCTTCCAAAAACACCTTGGTCTTCTCCATTAATAATAAAATGCATTTCTGCTTTGTCTGAACCTGCCTGCGGTACATACATAACACCTATTCTACTACCAGTATCAGTTGGTAGAATATTTTGTGGAGAACCAACAATGTTTGGCCTCAAAGCATTGTATGGTATAATTCCTCGGGAAGTCTGAACATTAATACCATCTGTTAATAGTCTTTTCTCTCTTGCTGGAATCCCCTCACCTATGTAATTTATAAAGGTTTAAAAGTTTTTCAACTTAATATTATTTTCAATCATTTTTCTTATGACAGACTAGTTCCTTACCATAACCAGTGCCTGCAATTCCTTCAAAACTATCCCAAATATTAGAACTTTCAGTCATTGCAAAAACCCAGCTTGAACCCATTTTCATTAAATTTGGTAATGCTGCATCGTAATTAGATGTTGTTGTTTTATCAATATTAACTGGATCTAGCTGCGTTAATCCAATTCTCATATGGCCACTCCATCCTCTTTCATCTTTTTCGATTTCTAACAAAAAAATTTCACCAGGCTGCAATGGTTCTTCACTAAATACTAAAGCATTTGCAAAACTCGCTTTTCTATAAGCTACTGTGTTGTCATCATAAAGGATTATATTTTCTCCATGACTTGGATGGAACCTTGTTTTGGCTCTCTTTGTACTCTCTGACATTTTAACAAAATTTTAAAAATCTGAAAAATGGAGTTAGTAAATTATTTAACAATCTCTTTTTTTATTATCAATCATATATGTATATCAATAAAGATGATGTACTATATTATTTTTTTTATATAATACATAATTTAAAATGATTTAATTTTTTAAACAATTTTATATTATTTAATAATAGATACATAAAACTCTTCAGTATTTAATATTCAATAATTCAATAATAAAATATAAAGAACGTGAAAAAATAAATAAACCAATCAGAGGTTGGTATACAAATCTTAGTTCTAGCAGAATTTTAGTTGAAAGGTTAAGTAACTTTTAATAAGAGTGCATTCAAAGGTATTTTTAACAAAAATTGATTTAATCTTTATAAAAACTTGGTATAAAATTACGTTGCAATAATGTAATATAATTAAAATTATGTCAACTGAACATTAAAATAATAGCATATTTAACTACCTGCAGAGCTGCAGTATTAGGAGAATCTCAGGAAAATTCGCGGCTTGCGAATTTTCGTTGAGGTTAATCAGACAATTCCTGTTTCTTACGAAGCCTCTTCGACGGATGCATGATACAAAACCATCCCACAGAGACTTCGCTTTCGATCAAACAGTCTTTCGAAGCATTTTCTCTGCCTCCTCCCACAGATTTTCCAAAAGCTCTTGTTGAAAACTAAACTTTCCGATGGCACACACGACACAAAGCCTCCTTCATCTATAGAGAATGGTTAAAAAAACACCTTGTTCTTGAGCTTTCTTATATTCTACAACGAATTCTCGCAGGCCCGAGATTAGAAAATATAACTTCTGAATTTAAAAATTCTGTTAATTATTTTTTTTTCACAGATAAATGATTAGCTACCCCTTTGATATGACTTATTTATTCAAGATTATGGCAGAGCTGAGAAAGGAGAGAAGAGAGGCGTGTTTACGATATTCTTCATCTTTTTCGTTTTGTGACGTCATAGGGAGACTCTATGCGGCCATCAACACTCGAGCGCTTGGCGCTAAAATTCAAAAGTATAGAATGACATCAAACGGGTTTGGTGGAACCAGGATCTGAAACAGACAGGAAGGTGCGGAGGCAGGGAGGCCCCCCGGCCCCCCGAAGGCCCCTGGTGGGGCCAGGGGGGAGCAGGGGAGGCATAAGGGACACGCAGCCCCAGGTTTGCGGCAGATGAGGGGAGACCAGGGAAAGACAGCGTGTTTACGATTATCGTTTGATCGTTGTGGAATGCGTTTGCGCAGAACAGTTGTCCATTTTTATGTTATGCGGGAAGTTTGAATTTTTTCCCGCGCTGAATTTTTATCGTCTGCTAAGTTATAGGTTTGAATAAGAATACAAGAATAATAATTGTTCTTACATTTCACTTTGCAGCAGCATATACTTTATAAAACTTTATAAATTAATGTAATAAAAATAAGATTCCTTGAATAACTATAGTTAAATTATACTGCTACACTTTCACTACATAAATGCTTTTTACTGCATTTCCGTGACATCCAAAATGAAACTGAAAGTTTCTCTTCTGCCTAAGAAAATTCAAGTTTACTTTTTTGACATTATTAGAGAAGAAAAGACTTGTATGGGCGTCTACTAGAAAAATCAACGCTAATTTTTAATTGGGTGGCTTCTATAATAGCTTTGTTTTCTCGCGAAACCTGTACTTTGGAAACATGAAATTTTATTATACATCGAGGTTTTTTTTCAATAATATAATTAAAATTATTAAGAATATAAAATTATTTTTCAATAATACAACACATAAAAATAGTATCGATAATTTTTTAAATATTTACCTTTTAATAATACTTTAGAGGCAGCATTAACGAGCGAGGAAGTATCCCTATTAGTAAAAATTAGACGTACACTGAATGAAAGCTGCTTTGAAGCAAACGCGTCCAACACAGTTGAAAAGAGCCCATCTCCGAAACCCAGAAAACGTTAATTGCAGGCGTCCCCAGCGCAGGCCGCTGCACTCCCGGGGCACTTGTCGCGAGAGGAGCAAAACAAAACAGCTCTCTATTACTCGCATCGCCCGGAGCTTAGGACAAAAGAGATCTCGCATAAAGGAGAGGAGCCTCGCGCGGGCGAGCACCTATTTTTCGCTAGAAGTGATTCAACGTCCGCTGCCGCGTGCAGTGTAGTGCGTCGCAAAAGGGGGAGGGAACGACCAAAAAGCTGCCGCTCCGCGTCTAACTGAGATTTAGCATTCCTCCGCTCTCGCGTGCTTTTTTGCCGAGGTGCATGCAAGCGCACAAAGAAAGGAGAAAGCCCGCGAGGCCGGCTTCTCCTCTCCGAGTTATAATTAAACGCGAGGAACGATGCGCGCGAACGAGCCTACTTACGGAGGAAGTGTCAACCGCGGCAGTCCAAAGCGTTTAAAGCGACGCCGTGAATTATTATCACGCCAGCTGAGGCTGGATTGGACTTTCTTCCTTTTGACGAGCGGAGAGATGCTGTAAATTGCGGTGGCGTTGAAAGGACGCTGGCGAAGTTTTTGCAAGTTTAGGAGAAGCGTATTTTAGTTTTGCAAAATGTATTACAAGAGTTTTTTAGATGGTTTTCGAAAATTGTGATAAAATTTTGGTATATATATGTATATAAAACAGGGTTTTTAATTTGTTCATATCTACAAGTTTACGTGTAAAGGCTACTGGGAATTATTTTTTGAAAGCAATAAATACTTGATTTATTATTTCGGCATTAAAGTATCGCGGAACCAGTTCAGGCATAAAACTTTCTTGCATATACTATTTTTTTTATTATTGGAGACATTTAAACTTGTTTTTCGTGTTAAATACGTTTAATTGCAGGATTTTTGTTTTACAAACTCATGAAAGTTTATTTCTAAATTTAACAAGTAAAAAGTCTTGATTTTGAAAGTTGATATGCTTTGAATTCCGTAGATACAATAAACAAAATGCATAAACTGGTCTGTAATCTCGATTTGGACGAATATTTTGTGTACTGTATGTCGCAAACTTAGACCACATTGAAAGTACAAATTTTACTCGAATAATTTTTGAAAAATGATTATGAATAAAATAAAAATATACTCGAAGATTTATTGTATACCTACGAAAAAATACTGCTGCGCAAAAGAATGCAGTTTAAAGAAAACTCTTCTCATAAATCTGATTTTATTCATCAGTTCATACTTTAATATACTTTCATTTTTAAACTACTTTTGCGAGACTCAAATCAATTCCTCAGCTTGTAAACGTCTAAGACACGAGAAACTTCTTGAATAAATTATTAAACAAAGCCGTAAAATCAGATATCCAAATCAGTTTTCTCCGCGACGAATGCAGAAGAAACGTGAAAGATAATAGCGCCGGAATCCCGAGATGCATTTCCCCCTGCGAAGAAACAATTTTCTTCTCCGGCAAAGTTTATTGCCTTTCGTTTTTACAAGTTTTGACTTAATCAGCCGCAAAGTAACACGCTTTACAACTGGAACGATTTTAGGATACGTATATATTTTCACGGTGGTCCGTTAAAACGCGCCGGTCGTTTCAGTCCGTTGGCAGTGCATAAATGCCTTCCGAACAAAGACATGCATTTGGAATAAGGACGTCTTGGCAATTCTTTCTATCATTCCGGCCTCAACCGGTATATAAAAACCACGTGCTACTCGCGGCATTCCTATAATATTCTTTTGCGAAACGGTGCTCTCTCCGAGCGTCAGTTGTGCTAACGAATTTCGCATAAGTTCCCCCGAAACACATTTAAACGCAGCTTTGTTTACTTTATATAAAGTGGAGCGTTTCTTACTTCCACATGCATTGACGTGCATTTTAAAATGACGTAAAAAGTTAATCGTTATAAAGACGCTGCGCGTTCGGCGCTCTGCATTCTCGGCGCTCGCGGCTTTTTTGCTCTTTATAAAGTCAAGGAAATCTTTAGCCTTGAAACTGGTTCCATTTTATATATATTGCACCAGTTATAATGGGCGAATTTAACTACGCAAAAGTTGCGCACAAAGAGTAAAAGAGTAACAGACCCGGTTTCGACTCAAATAAGGTTAATCTCATGTGCGCCGTTAAAATAATAGTAGAATAAGGTTTTTTTTGTTCGACGCGAACGTGAAATTTCAGTGCTCAATAAAATAAAGTAATTTAGAAAGTATTCGAGATATTTAACCGATTTTGCATGAGTTTACATTTGACAAATTCTCAATAATGTTGTAAACAATAATTTTCAGATTAATCGCCATATTGATATCGCATCACAATTTGAAAAGATAATGTAGTTTATGAAATGATTTTAAAATGTAAAAAAATAAGATACTAACAAATCAAAAATAGTTAAAAACCTCAATTATAAACGGTTAAAGCAACTTGATTACTATAATAAACTAAAAAAAAAAAAAAATGTTTCATTCAATAAAGTATCCCACCTGTATGTCAAAACTTCGAATTAATAACTAATAAATAAGATATTTCAAACACGAAAATAATTACTCTCCTGGAATACCAAAGCGCTCTTATTTATCCGATCCACGTGCCAATCAAAAGTATGTCAATCATTATAACTCTCAATTAAACCTCCAATTAACGATATCCTCGCAGACACATACGCAAAGCACAATCCCCGGCAGCCGACGCGGCTTAAAAAAACAAATCACTTCGAAATCCCGGAGCATCGATCCAGTTTTCGCCTCGGCCCCGGAATTCCCGTCGAATTTCGATTCCGCGGCGGGAGAGCGCGCGATTAATTTATTCAAATGATATTCTTCGCGCGCTCTCGCGCTCTCTGCGAGCGCGCAATGTTGCGAAAGGTCCCCCGAGCCGGCAGCGGCGACTGCGCCGAGAGAGCCGCGCGGCTCCCATCAGTTCCAAGTCTGTCTTTAGCGCGCGTCGAGCCGAGCGGCGATCGAATCATCGGCCCGCCAACGCGAGTTTTTTTAATTCCGCGGCTTTTGTTGCTGCAACGAGGCTTTGTGTGAGTGCTTTTTTTTCGAGAGAGAGAGAGAGAGAGATAGAGGCTTTGTTCGAAATGTGCGGAGGTGCTCCTCTTGGATTTTGGAGGAGTTTCGGTAACGGTTCGCGGTGAATAAACGTCGACTGTTTGCCGGCAGCTAATCGGGTTGCGTTCGGAAAAGCGGTGGAGTGAGCATCGGTCCTGCGTAAGTCGAGCTTTTAAAAGTAATGCGGTATCGGACGTATAATGTCAAAAATAAAAGTTGTTTCGTTAGTGAAAATTGGTGACATGCAGGACAGTGTGAATAATTAATTTATTATATACATAAATAAATCCTCAAATTGAAAGAGAACGCGATTCCGAAATGCCGGTAAAAGTTCCCTTTCACGTTTTTTTTTATGTATGTGCATCGGGGATTAATTATGTAAAAATCCCGTAAAGTAGGTTACACATCAACGGAACCTTTTACATAATAAAAAAGTCACATGGTCTTAAATGGATTGAAAAGCTGGCTTGTTCTTTCGTTACAAAATAAGTCTTTTGTACCGTAAAAAAGCGATAAACATTTTATCTTTTTCAATTTCGCGAGGTAATTACTCGTCTGATCTTCAAGAAAAGATTTTTTGTTTAGTAATTTTATGAAAATCTGTGTGAACAACTGTTTCGTTCCTCTATATAGATGTCGAGTTTCAAAAGTTTACCAATCTTGAGTTAAAATATTTTTTTCCTATTATACCAAAATAACTCAAATGAAACTGGTGGTATTCATCGTTTAAAATAATATTATCACTGAAAATTTTATCCGCATTATTTTTTTCAATTCTTATTTTTAACTAAATACAATAATACTCAAGTTTCAATATATAATTTCAATTACAAGTTCTAAGAGCCCAAAAAATGATTATTTTATAGTATTAAAATTTAAGTTTATGTAAAAGAACGTTAAGCAATTATAAAGTTATTTATTGCAATTTAATATATGAACACAACATTCTATTAATTTAAACGTGTACATAACTTAATTTAATAAATTACATTCAGTTAATTAAACTTCAGCTAATTAAAGACATGCAACGATAAATTTTACAAAATCGGCATATAAATATAAAAGTTATATTCTAAAATCCCTAAACAACTTAAATCACATCAAATCATTTTCTCGTTCGATTCTCACATCAGATACAAAACTACTATTTACACCAACAAATAATCTACACCTAACTCCTCCAAACTTTCAACAACGCGCCATCGAGCCATTTTCCCGCTGAACCCCCGCCGATCCGAGAGCCCTACAACGATCCACCAAAAAAAAAAAACCACAGCCCTCCCCAGCACAGAGAGCCACCAAGTTCCAAAGCTCTCTCTCTCTCTCTCTCTCAGCTCGCTTCCAAGTTTAGCTCCGCCGGCGCGAGAGCGAGGAGCGCACAAAGGAGTCGGGCGCCGGTTTAAAAGGAGTTCGTTGCCTTCCCGCTCGAATCATTTGGCCTCCGCCGAGCGCGCCGAGAGGGATCCTCCCGCCGAGCACGTGAGCACCACCGCCGGAGAGTTTTGCCAGTGTTGCATACACAGCTTCGCCGATGATTTTGTGCGGCGGCTCGAGTTCGGACAGTGGGGCTGTGTCGGGTGGGAGATAAGATTTGCGCGCGGGAGGAAGATTTGATCGGGGGAGGGGAAAGAAATTTATTTTTTTTTTTTGAGAGATGTTTGACCGACGAGCTCTTTTAGCTGCGGCGATAAGTTTCAAAATGTACAAGTTGCTCTCGACTTGGGGTTAATTTGTTCAGTTGTGCAGAGTTGTACAATATTTGGTAGCGACAATTATTTTAAATTAATGGCAAGCTGGTTGATTCTAACGTAACGGGATAAAAGTGAAAACTACTTGTTAATTCTTTAATATATATGATTTTCTAAAAAATTGTGAAAGTACTCTCACGCACAACTATATATGCATATATAAATGTCTGCAGATTTATATAATTCTTCAGAATTTTACAAATTTGTTTATTAATAATAATACATTTTTTTGCTCTTGCGTTAATCTAAAGTATAATAAAGAAAATAGCAGAATAAAATTGTATTCTTGAAAATTTATTCTAATTTAATCAAATGTTTACTCTTTTAACATTCGTACAATAGTCATTTCTGTTTCATATGCAGAAACTACATGGAAAATTTAACAAGTCGACAGCGAATATAAAAATATGTGAAGACGCAATTTGACCGTTCAGTCTTCGTATTACATATCAAGACTTCACTAACACGAATTCGAATTACATCTACTAAGCAATTGACTCGACTCGAATCGACACGAACAATCGGCAATCAGTGTGCCGTTCAGAGGTAAGATTTTTGCTACTGCCTATTTTAAATATATAATTGTTAAAACTGGCCATAAGAGATGAAGATACTCTTACTTTTGTATTAGAAAACAAAGGCCCGCAAAAATAGCTTAAAGATCATCTCAACAGCTCATTTTAGACTCCTCTTTGTGTTCTTGAATTTCTTTGTAAATCAACTGAACTATAATATTTATCTTTTTACAATCATGCATTACTACAGTGATTCACGTTTTACTCGATATTATTTGCAATGACTTCATATTTTAAACGTTATCAAATTCCAATCTATTATCTACGATGCAATTTCACCTGTCGCTCCACTTATCCGCACTGAAAAATATCGATCCAACCCAAGTGTCCGCTTCGTACAAGCAAGCTGAAAACGACAATGAGGAATCTAAACGAACATTCCTATCCGCAAACGAGTTGCGCGCTACAAATCAAAGGAAATTTAACGCTGCCCAATCGAAAGTCAATAATACGCGGAACAAAAGCTTCCTTTACGGAGGAGCCGAGAAGTCAATAAGAGAAGAGGTTGCAGACGCGCCGGTGCCAACGAAAAAAAAGGAAAAGTCAAAGCGCTTGGCCTTGCACACGCGAAAACCGTCGACGGACAAAGCCGCGACTATTTCCAACTCGCGATCCAATAAAGAAGCGCGACCTTGGGTTTAATAATAATTAGATGAAATTAATGAACGTTATTAAAACTGACGAGAGTGAAAAACGCAAATCGAGTGTGTGTTTTTAAGCGAAATATCTCGCGAAAAAGTGCGTAAATAATTGAGTATATTGTTGCCTTAAAATTCGTCCAAACCTGATTTTATTGAATTTCTCGTTAATTGGCAATAAAAGTCTAATAATGAATTTTTAATTTTATTTATTTTACTTGAATCGCTTTTTTTTAATTGGATGATGACCGAATTATACTACTTTGTGCATATATATACAATTTAATTAATAAAGGGATTTATTAACTGCTTCAATGATTTCTTACTCACTCGACTTCCTTGAAGTCTCTGCATAACGGAAATAATTATAATTGAGTTAAAGTATATTAATTGCTATCTAAACTTAAGAATTTTCTCCGGCCGCGTACGTAATCGAACGTTAACGAGTAAAACACGTTTTACATATGATTATCATTTGGCGTGTTGCATGCCGGTAATATCGTCGAAGAAGCATTAACCCATGGAGTAAAAGTATTTCTAATCACGAAGGCTTGATAAATGAAAAGGAAAGTAAATACACAGCTATCACCTGGTGGCGAGATAGTCATTAATTGCTCTTCTCGAGATTTGAAAATGAAAGTTTTTAATTGAAAAATATTAACTGGCTGACTGCCTTTTAATATAAATGACTTTAATAATTAAGTTAACAAAGATTATTATTAGTATTTGTGTAAATAGTAATTTTTTACACAATCATAGGTTTAGTAGAAATTCTTGGTCTGCATCTATTACTTGATTTTATCAAACATGTCTTTTTTACGTTTCCGTAAAAGGTCGATAAACTTAACAACTTGATTAATATTTATAACGTAGAAACTATCTACTTTTTAAAACTGCACACTTCGTTTTATTTACGAATGTTTTAGTACTCTACGAATAACTAAATTTTTCTCTTTGGAATCCACTTGAAACGTGAAAGAAAAAAAAATTCGTTACCACGAAGCCACTTCACCATATTGCCTGTATAACGAAAACCGCCAAGGCAATCCTCACGATTCACGGTAATTTCATTTCAGGAAAAGGTAAACAAGCCTGCGCCATCGGCTCAACCTTCCCTAATACGCATCGCAGGCTGGTCCCTTTAAATGGAGTCTTACCCCCGAGCCTCGCTAACACGCGAGCACTCCCGCCTGTTCCTGCACACGAACGGCGGCGCTGCAGCTGCCCCAATAGGAGTCGCCGCGGCGGCGCGCTCGAGCATCAGCAGCAG
The DNA here is from genome assembly GCA_900474385.1 of Ormyrus pomaceus. Lineage (NCBI taxonomy): Eukaryota > Metazoa > Arthropoda > Insecta > Hymenoptera > Ormyridae > Ormyrus > Ormyrus pomaceus. The sequence goes on along the minus strand of UCOM01002133.1, from coordinate 16,973 downwards.
CAGCAGCAGTAGCCTTTCAGCCTCGGCCGCTGCGCCTCGCCGCCGCCCCATCAAAATGGAAGCGACGAGCAGCAAGGATCAGCGCCTGAGGGACAAGTGCCAGGCGTACAAGGCCCTGACGGCGGCACCCTGCGCCTCGAGCTCGTCGACGGCGGGCCCCGGCTGCGCGGCCAGCCTCGCTGACAAACAGGTGGTTTATCAGAACCCGGACCACTGCGCCGCCAGCTTCCCCACCTTCGAGCACATACGGCGACAGGGAAAACTCTGCGATGTCACGCTCAAGGTGAGGTTCGCGGGGACAACCTCCCTCTCTCTGTTTTGTTTTTTCGGTGACGTTCGATTGTGAGGTTAGGAGAGCCCTGCTAGCCGCGGCGACGGGCCGCGTAAACAACGCGAGTAATTTATGTGGAGAGAAGACGATGCTTATCGGTGTTGCGGGAACACGTGCTCGCGTCTGTCACTCTCGACGCTTGTACGGGGATTCGCACATATTTTACCTTTCGTAACGCGGCTTTTCGGATTTATGTAACGAAAGTACACTGTTGAATGCCCCCGCGCCGCTCGCGCGCCAGCTAAAGGCAATTAAAAGGCGCGAGAAACCGCGGAAGTTGCATCCGAATTATCGACTTGACGGGCTGCCCAGCCTTTTTTTTTTTTGTCCGCGTGCATGCGTAGTGCTTACGCTCTGATAAGCGGAGCAACATCATAAACATTCCTCTCTTCCTTCGGCGCTATTATCCCCTCCCCCCACCCCGGTCACTCCGCCTCGGACAATTTACGCTCCAGTTTCTCGTTCTCTCCCGTCGAAAATTTCAGGCGCAATTAACGTCGCGCTCGTGCACGCGTCTATAATTAAAAGCGCTCTCTTTTCTTTGTCGCCGCCGCCGCGCCGTTTTGGCCGAGGCGGGCATTTTTTTTATCCCGCGCGCTCGGGACTTTCTCACGTGCACGCTTTTAAAAACGAGTGCGCCCGGATAAATCGGGAGCGAAAACGTGCTTTCGCCGCGAGGAAAGTCATTGCGCCCGCGTCGTTTCGTCGAAGCCGCTGGCCGGAGGCCAAATTCGAGGCGGCCGGTTTTTCGGCGCAGCTCCCCTCGCGTGTCCTCCCCTCCCAGCTCGGGGGGGGGGATTTCATTCACAGAATGCGAGTCCGAGCGAGGCGCGCTTTGATTGCGGGTTGCGCGATGTCGAAACGGTTTTTCACAACGGCTGCTTTGGGTTCAAAGGTGCTGCGCGACAAATTTATAACGAGGGGCTCGGTTCGTCGGGCGCTCGGAAAGTTTTGACGAGTGGTTAATGAGAGGACGAAGTGTAAAGTGTAGAATGAGATTATGACACTATTCTTGTAATGCACTCGACGAAGAAAAAAAATTACCATTATAAGTAAGATTTTTTCCTAGTCAACATTATGTAAAATGTTAGTTAAGAATGCTGAAAATATTCTTTTAAACTTTGAATTTTTTCAAAATCTTTTATCCTTTGCAATTACGTAAGATATACTGCGTTGATAATTGAAAAAACTTATGAATATTTTAAGAAGTTTATAGCGTCAATAAACCATTCAAGACTCATTAAGTATCCACTACGTAGTATTTAAAATATTATTCATATACTATTAAGTACTAACAAGTAGTACAATTGACTTGTTTTCACGACTGAAGTGGATAAGCAAAGAAAAATTATATAGCATAAAGAATTCGTGAATCATGTCTTATTAAATTGAACAATAAGCGCTGACTGTATATGCAATAACCATTATTCGAAATTGTACATACCTCTTTTAATAAGGAAATTGTAAGCACTTATATAAAGTTATCAAAATTTTTACAGTCAACACATTTAATTCGATTAATCGTCTGTTTGTAAGATAACAATATAAAGTTAATTAAATTTCTTAGAATCCGCATTGAAACATAAATGTGTTCAATCCAATTTACCGAAGCTAACTGTTACATATGTAACCACACTAATTGAATACATTGGGATCCAATTTTCTCACTGGCAATATACTAAAAGTGAAAATACATTTCTTTGCGGCTTCATAAGTTGTTTATTACGCCATTAATCTCTGCGTAACAACATAACCACTTACATTGCGTATAAACATGTCATTTTTTTTTTCGAAAATTCAATTATTCGTTAAAAAATTTTAAAAGAAACCGCATTTACAGGTATAAAAACCGTTATAAAATTCCAAGATCACACGGCATCATAAAAGCAGCATCTGCGCGATAAAAACAAATAGTTTCACCTTGAAAGCTGCAATTATTTTTGCCTCCGAACGTTTTCAATCGTTGCTTCCCCCGCGATTTTTCTAAAGCGCAACTCGCGCGGTCGCGTCCGTTCGCTCGCGTATTTTCGTTGGCATTGAAACGAAACAAGCTCGCGCGCAAGGATGAATGCTCTTCTCGCCCGCGCAAAATATAAATCTCTCTCTTTCGATCCAAAAATATGCGCGAGGCGCCGAGGCGAATCGGCTATTTCGAGCCTCGATTTCGGCGAAAGCGCTGCCGTTTGAGGAAGCAGCGCAAAGACAAAGCCATTGTTCGCAGGCGAGAACTTGGAAAGTTTATTGTTATCGTATCGTGCTTTATGCGCAGGTGGACGACCAGAGCTTCAGCGCGCACAGGCTGGTCCTCGCGGCGACGATTCCGTACTTCAATGGCATGTTCCTCAACGATATGGCGGAGAGCAAGCAGAAGAACATTACTCTGCAAGGATTTGACTCGACGTAAGGAAAAATTATTGAATTGTCGATGCGAAGTCGCGTGACGCGCGTCTAGTGTTTTAAGGATAAATTTTGCAAAGTTTTCCTTCAAGAGTTTTTCCTTTAAGAGGTTTTTATTCATTACTACTTTTCTAATAATAAAGATAAAATTTATCCTTCAGTTAATTTACGACGCAGTGTTAAAAGTACGAAAAAAAGTCTCATTGCTCATGCTTGCAACCGTGTTTTTATTAATCAACAACTATTTTCAGAAATAAAATATTGTAAAAAAACAGTTAAAAATAGTCAAAATCAATCAATCAATAATAGTCTTTCAAAAGTATTTATTAAGACTTTTTCCAATATTTCTAAGTTGAGAATTAATAATTATTCCAAATTTTGAAATATCTGAAATATCTGAAATTCAAATATCTGAAATTTCAAATATTTGCAATATCTGAAAATTTGATCTAAAAGAAAAGAAAAAGAAACAAGCACTCATAAAAACACTGTTCGAAACAGGGCGCTGGAGGCTTTCATAAACTTCGCCTACAGCGGTCGGATAATCCTGACGAACGACAACGTCCAGAGCATAATGGTGGGCGCGTCCTTCCTCGGTCTTCACAACGTCAAGAATGCCTGCGCGGACTTTCTCAAGTCGCGCTTTCATCCGCACAACGTCCTCGGGATCAGGAACTTCGCCGACATGCTCAGCTGCACGCCGTTGCTCGACCAATCCAACAAGTACATCCACCGCTACTTCGAGGACGTCGCCCAGTCAGACGAGTTCCTCAACCTGTCCTTCGACGACCTGAAGGATCTCGTTGGTAACGACGATTTGAATATCACCTCCGAGAAGGAGGTGTTCGAAGCTGTGATCAGGTGGCTCAAGCACGACGTTGACGCGCGGAGGGACAAATTGCCCGAGCTGCTGGCGCTCGTCAGGTTGCCACTGCTGTCGCCGGAGTATCTCGTGGATCACGTTGCCAAAGAGGAGCTTGTTAGAAGCTCGCATCAGTGCAGGTATGCGAAAGAGATGTTTTCCGGTTGTAATTTATTTTCTTTATAAACTTTTTTTGTTTTGAGTTGGAAAAAAAGAATAGAAAAATGATTCGAGTTTAAAATCGTAGCAGAATCTGCTGTTTTTCAAATCTTCAGATAGTTTATTGTTACTCCTAGCGTCTAAGGAGTCATAACGTATCTTACGAGAATAAAGTGCACTTTTAAAAAGCACCCTGTAAATAATAATAGATTGTTGACAAGAACGTAATGTCAAATTTGATAAAATTTTAGAGATTTACTGGACGAAGCAAAAGACTATTACCTCATACCCAATAGACGATTCTTAGTAGACAACATTAGAATTCGGCCTCGGTGCTATTTCGTAAGGGGACATATTTTTGCAGTTGGTGGCTTAACAAAATTTGGAGATTCATTAAGCACTGTCGAAGTTTACAACCCTTTCACAGGTAAAAACTTAACCACCGTATAATTACTTATATTATACTTCTAAAATTAATTGTTATTTTTTTTTATTGAAGGCACGTGGAAAACGTCAGAAGCCATGACAACCCTGAGGAGTCGCGTAGGTGTAGCTGTACATAAAAATAAATTGTACGCCTTTGGAGGATACAATGGCTCGGAAAGACTTTCAACTGTCGAAGTTTACGATCCTTATCAAAAGAGTTGGAAAATAATAGCTCCAATGCACTGTAAGAGAAGGTAAGCATTTCGATAGTAGTCAATACTTTCGTAACCACATTGTTTAAACATCAAAATAATAATTTTAACAAATTTCTAGTGCTGTTGGAACAGCTGCATTAAACGATTATATCTACGTATGCGGCGGCTTTGATGGTGTTACTTCTTTAAAGACAGTTGAGAGGTATTGCCCGGAAACCGATAAATGGAAGATGGTATGTTCGATGAATAAGCACCGATCTGCCGGCGGCGTAGTTGCTTTTAAAGGCTACATTTATGCTCTGGGTGGACACGACGGTCTATCTATTTACGATTCGGTTAGTAAAAATAATAAATGTTATTATTGTAAACAAATCAAGTCCATTGTGGTGTAATTATTTCGTTATTTTTAGGTTGAACGATATGACCCTAGTACTGATACTTGGACAGTTGTGAAACCAATGTTAACAAGACGATGTCGTCTAGGTGTAGCTACGTTAAATGGAAAACTATATGTTTGCGGAGGATACGATGGCTCCACGTTTTTGCAGTCGGTCGAGGTCTATGACCCTGTAACTGACACGTATGTATACATTGCCTAATAACAATGAAAGTCTTATTGTTTTTAATGAGAAAAGTCATTAATAATAAATAATTATAATATTGCAGATGGAAATATGTAGCGCCCATGAATGTAATGCGGAGCAGAGCTGCATTAGTGGCCAACATGGGAAATCTTTGGGCTATAGGAGGATACGACGGAATTTCGAATCTTTCAACAGTCGAAGTTTACGATCCCGAAACCGACACCTGGGCTTTTGCTGCATCAATGTATGCACATGAAGGCGGAGTAGGCGTCGGTGTAATTACACTGTGATATAAAATTGAACAATCTTCTGAATACCAGTCATTTTATTTACGGCGATTTAATTGGTGCTGAACTAGTTAATTTAATTAGATTGAATACCAATCGGTGTTAAAAGATTGTAACCAAGTCACTTTAGAAATTTTAATTTGTACAAAGACTTTTTATTTTTATATTTCAGTAGAAATTCACTAGCATTTCGAACTGATTAAGTGCGATAAGTATTTTTTATTTTTGATTTTATATTTTGTATGTATGCCACTAAAAAAACACTGTAATTAGTAAACATATATCAAAGTAGTTAAAAGATTCATTTGCTTAAAAGTACTTTTCATACAATTCTACCTATATTGTAAATTTAATGTCATGCTAATAATATTAATAGAAAATGATTACATGTGATTAGAGTCTTCAATATTTTCCTTAGTGTTATTTCCATTTACAATAATTCAATCAAATGAATAAATCTTCTACTAAAATGTTTACTGTTACACAATTGATCTCAAATTTTTATTGTTTTGTACATTAGTAATACCTCATGTTGTAGAATAGATTTGTAATTTATATTGATGTTTGTATGTATTGTAACTATTTTATTTTACAGATAAATAAATGATAAATGAATTATAGAATCAAATACTTTGGAAATTATTTTCCTTCCTTCTCTGCTAACAATGAAATAATGAAATAGCTGTTTATAGTGTTTATATGTATGAAAAAATAAATGATATGAAAGAAATGTAATGTTTTCAAAATAAATGAATGTGAAAGTAAATAAACAAACCACTCCATCTGATGCGTTAAACCGTAAGCCGAAACCCTTTAACTGGCATTCACTTTAAACAGCTGATTGTGACGTGTCGAAATACGCTAGGCATAGACGGAGTAAACAAACGTCTTTTCTCTGCGTCTCCTTTTTTTCCGCAAGACGCGCATACCAATATTTTCTTTTGTTTCCTAGTTTCCGTCCGTAATTATTAAAGTGCATCGCAGACCGAATGGCGAAGCTCGACCGTGGAAAATCCGTAAGTGTGTGCGTCGCAGGTCGAACGGAAAGACGCAGTAGATTATAAAATTTTGTGCACGCGATTATAAATGCATCGAGAAAGGTCAGGCCGCGCAGTTTCATCTACAAACATCGGAAAATTCCTCTTAATGTTGTAGAATTCTGTACAGATATCGTTAGAATTTCAACGCGATAGTTTTATAAGTTGTGTAGAATCTCAGATAAAATATAGCCTCAACGATAAGCAAGGGCCACGACGGAGAACGAGAAGCTAACAGACCATCGTCATCACGCGAGACGAAGGCCGCTTCGCGTATAATCGCACAATTTATACCTAACTACGTACTACGTTGGCGTCCCCACTTCTCGGGGCAGAATCAGACATTTGATGGGTACGAAAGCTCCGCGTGGTTCGCGGAAAGTCGACAGTTGGTCGGTACTCGGAGTACAACTCTTACGCACTGTTTGTGTTCCCGTCCTTCTCTTTCTCTAAAGCCTGTGTAGGTGCGCGTAATACAATCTCGTTGGTGTATTTCCGCGAAAACGCCGAGTGATTACGCGATCGACTGCGTTTCTTTCTGACAATATCGAGCCAGGTACATGCGCATGATTTTTGAACGCGTTTTAGAAAGATATGTGTTGTCGACGTGCGCTTTCTTTTCCATAGGAAATCACCTATTTTGGCCTTCGATATTTTTATCTGTGCGCGCGTGCATAAGCACAACTTATCCATGCATAATCGCTCTTGCGCGAGAAATCGTCTTCGTTCATTCGCTTGCTCTCTCTCTCTCTCTCTCTCTCTCTCTCTCTCTCTCTCTCTCTCTTTCTCTTCCTTTAGTCTAGAGCTAGCGGGATAGGAGGAAAGATAGTGCGTGGGTTCGCTTATTGTGGCTTTGTAGGTTAGAAATGCACTCGTGGTGCTGCGTTGCGCGAAAGCATACGTAATTTTTCGTTTGAAGCATCAGCAAGTCATTCCCGTTTTCAAAGGAGAACGCGCAAGATTGTGATTTTTTTGGATTTTACAGATCATCGATCGGTTAGCAGCAATTTACGAGAGAAACGGGGAGGAGCTATTGAAGAAGTTGCAGGATGGTAAAAGAAAGCCGTGAGAGGAGATTTTTGATGAAACGCATTTAAGTGATGCTCTGTTTAGTTTATCGTTATTGAATTTACTCGAAGAACGTTCTAAACGCTTGTGCAACATGCCGCCTAAACAGAGGAAAATAGCGATTATGGGCTATCGCTCAGTTGGTATGTATAACTGAAAAAAGTGCAGTTTTTGGTAATTTTATCAGGCATACTGTTCTCTAGAATGATACTTTAATTGGGCTCATTTTTTATACTTGCAGGAAAGTCTTCCTTGAGTATTCAATTTGTTGAGGGACAGTTTGTTGATTCTTATGATCCCACTATAGAAAATAGTAAGTAAAAAAGTGTCAATTTATTATCCATTGCTTTTTTGTAGTCTTAAGTGATGTTGCAATTATTAATTGCTCGTTATATATCGGGCTAAAGAAATTTTTAATTTTATAAAAATTTTTTCTTAAAATGGATTGAAACTAAAAGAATATTTTAGAATTATTCTTTGTTAAAGTACTACCTAATTAGTTAGTGCATGAATAAGAAAAAAAAACAAAAAAAGGTGATAATTGGTACGATTAACAAAGTTTGTCTAATGTTCTTAATTAGCATAGTTATAAAGTCAATGTTTTGGTTTTTTGAATTCCAAATAAATTATTCATTTTTAGACATTAAATTTAACAATAATAATATTTAATAAATTCTTTAGACATTTTCTATGTTTGAACTTTAAACAATTTTTTTTAATAATTATTACTGTGCAATGCCACTTTCATCATGATTAATAAGTATTTATTATTTATTATAGCTTTTACAAAAAGTACACGTGTAAATTCTCAAGATTATGAGGTGAAATTAGTGGACACAGCTGGCCAAGATGAGTATAGTATATTTCCCACACAGTACTCAATGGACATTCATGGCTATGTTTTAGTATATAGTATAACTAGTGCAAAAAGCTTTGAAGTTGTTCAAGTTATATATGACAAACTGTTGGACATTACAGGCAAAGTGCAGTATGTATCTGGCGTTATGAAAAAATTTTTAATCTAATTTTTAATTCGTTTTTAAATATAAAAAGTAGACTTAGTATTCACTTAACTGTTAAATTTTTTAACATTTCTTATGCAAATAATTCTAAATTCGTAATTATTTTATAAACAATTTTTATTTCATGATTTCTGTTTTAATTTTAGTGTACCAATAGTTTTAGTTGGAAATAAAATAGATCTTTATGGAGATCGAATGATAACTACGGAACAAGGAAAAAGGTTAGCAGACTCATGGCATGCAGCTTTCTTAGAAACTAGTGCAAAACAGAATGAGGTATGTGCAATAATACAGATTTCTATAAGAATACAACTGTAAAATTTTAATACAATTGAAATAATTTTTTTAGTCTGTTGCTGATATTTTTCATACTCTTCTGATTGAAATTGAGAAGGCTGATGGAAATGTACAAGAAAAACCTACCTGTGTCATATCTTGAATTTACAAAATTAGGAATTTCAATTTCTTCAAACGGTGTGTATTGTATACACATACACAAACCTTCCCAATTTACTATATTATTAAATTTATTAATTTATTATTATTTGTATTTTGTTTCCCACTATCAAAATGATTAGACATATGTAAATAGCTCTTTCAAAATGTAATACTCGATGTATAACTCGATATTTAATAATATATACACTTTACAAATCTTTTTAAATGTTCTTTGCCTTTAATTTTATTAAATTAGTTCACATTAATAAGTTTATAAAATAGAAAAAAGCATTTCATTTTTTATTTTTTAATAGACTTAATTAAAAGCAAATAAATTTTCGTAATTTATAATTTTGTAATGATTTCTGTATGTTTATAATTTTCTTTAACACGCTTTGCAGTAGTGCAAAATATAATATTTCCTCATGGTTAAAAAAAGTAAATCTAAAGATATAAAATAAGCCTTAAAAGTAATCATGAAATTTAAACACATTGAATAATGAAAATTTTAATTAAAACAAAATATTTTTTATCAATTTTGTTATTACAAATAATAAATATTGTATGTAAAATAGATTAAACAAATATTTTTAAAAATACATTATATTGTACAAATTATATTTACATCATAAACTAACTTAAGAAATTTAAAAGTAATGTATATCCTTTTTTTAGGGAATTTGTATATGGCACAGCAAATGTATAGCAGAAAGCTACCAATGATCAGTCTTCTATCAGTAATCACTTATCTATTGTAATGAGAGTCTTTCCTCAACTATAGGAATGAAACGCAGTATATGCAATTGAAAAATCCCAAGGACCTGTGCACATACGTAGAAAAGTGCATTTACTCCATGAGTAGTGACCTGATCATTAATACTAATCTCCGTACAAAATCACAATACAGTTTTCACTTAAAAAAATATAGATTCAAATTTAAAGATGTTTAGTATTTTTTAAAAATCAAAATGATAAACAGTTAAAAAATGCTTTCCAATGTTGTATTTTTATTCATATCAATTTTTTTCCAGAAAATTGTCAAGCAGTTGGTTACTGTGATTAAAGTGACAAACTGATAGCAAAGTAATTTTTTAAAATAATCGACTAAAATCATAATTGAATATTTTTGTTATACAACTGATATATCCTAAAAATAGCTATTGATATAACGTATTGTAAAATAATTTTATTTTTGTAATTTACCATGATTTTTCTTACGCAAACTTTGGATCCTGAAGAATTCTTGTGATGAATTAAAAAATATTCAACAGTACATGGTCAAATGTTATTGTATGCTGCAAAACGTGCATTACACGTTGCTCACTTCAATTTAACGCAAATCAATCTTTCGCAATAACGCTACTTTTATACGTATCAGTTAATAGCCCAAAAGCTATTGTGTTCGAAAGAATTTCAATGAATGCCTCGATTTGACATAACTAATGTTAAAGGACAGCGAACTTTGAGAGAGCAGATGTGATTTCAAGGTCGAGATGATGAACTGTTTCAAGTGTTCATTTAAAATTTCAAATCCGCATTCATTTTCTTTTTAATGCGTAAACCGGCGCGAGTGTTAAAGAGTTTCCAACGTAAAATGTGTTTTGAAATGGTGATAATAAAAAAAATAAATTAAAGTTGTAAATACAGAGACTTTTTAAGTGCATAATGCATTGCAAGATCTGTATAAAATTTGAAATAAAGCTGAGGAAAATGTAAACTTCGAAACTTTTCTTTTATATTAATTTGATTGCATTTAATTATTTTTGAATGAACCAATAATCATTTAAAAGAATTATAATTGCTTTATTTAAATTTGATTATTTTATAGCTAACTGTGTATATGCTGTGGGAGGTTTAAAGGAATTTCAATTACTAATAAAATTTTTCGATTGAGACTAGGTTTCTTGTTTCAATAGAGTTGGAAAATTGAATAAATAAAAAATATAAACTTTTAATGATGTTTTACGTTTTTTTATTATAAAAAATCATAAAAAAATTAATACTATAAAACTAAACATATATTTAAAATTTTTTAACGCAGTATAACAAAATACGTTTTGCTTACTATTATTATTGACTCATTTTTTAAACATTTTTTAATGTTACGTAGATGATCGTTGCTTTTTGAATTTTACAAGATTTTCTGAATTTTCAAGATCAATAGTTTCACTAAGACGTTTTGAACGTTTTACTTCTTCAACGAAAATAACAGAATCGGTTTCGTAGTTCTCAAAATATGTTTCGTCAAGACTTTCGTGAGTTATCCTATCTAATCTTTTATTTTCAGATTTTTCTTCAGATGAATTATCAGAACCTTTCTCTAAGTATAGAACTTTATAAATCCTTTTTAATAGATTTTCGGGAGTTAATCGATCACGCGGAGACTCAGAAAATCTGTCATTTATTATCGTTTTATGAATCCTTTTTAATAGATTTTCGGAAGTTAATCGATCACGCGGAGACCCAGAAAATCTGTCATTTATTATCGTTTTATTTGTTGACGTTTCATTTGTCGTGGAACTTATGCTTACTCTATCGTAATTCATTGGTATGCTTAATTTTTCTGAAGAATTTTCATCTACTACTATATTTTCAAGGGGTAAATGTGTAGCTTGGTCAACACTGTTTTTGTACAGTACCCTGTAAATTCTTTTCAGATACAATTTTTTCATATCCCAATGCTGTGATTTCTTTGACATTGATTCTTGGTTTGTTGACAAATTTTCAAGGTTTGATTTATTTGTGTTTAATAAATTGTCAGAATCTGATACGGAAATTGGTCTCTCATATAATATCTTATACATTCTTTGTAAATAAATATCATGTATGGATCTGTTACTGTTAGTTACAGATTCATCTTTTCTGCATGTTTTATTAGCATATCTAGAAAAAAAAATACTTTTTATTATTGTGAATTCATCCTTAACTAAATTAAAAAATATAAACAAAATATGTACGCTTTATCGCTATTTGGCACTGCATTATTTAATTGTTTATTATTATTCGAATAATTTTTTTCAACATTTTGTAAATTTTCATCACTTAAATTGTTTTGTTCAATTGTTTGTGATTCTGTGATTGCTTCACAGTTTATAAGAGTATTATTTTCAAATTGTATTTCAGCCTCTTCGGTAGGTCTTGCAAAATCCTTTTGACTCTCGCTTGAAATAATGACAAATATTTTATTTAGATAATAGATGATTTGATCGACAGCAAAATATTATTACACTGGGAGAAATCATTGTGTAAAAATGGGATGGAATGGGATGGAATAGGAAATCATATTGCTATATTTACAATATTCACAAGTTACTTTAATAATATTTACCGAGGAAAATAGTCATTTTTACACAATAATTTCTCTCAGTGTAAAAATAAAAAATGAGCCAACTGATCTATGCTGTTAAAAAATTTTTATTTAACAAATTTGCTGACGTTTCAACCTGGGCTGAGGTCCTCTTCGCTAGTTGCGTGAAAAGTGTTTCACAAATTATTTTTCCCTTGAAGAGGACTTCAGCCAAGGTTGAAACGTCGACAGATTTATTAAATAAAATTTTTTTGAACAGCACAGATCAGTTGGCTTATTTTGACTGGCGTAACATCTCCAGTACGCCAGTCAAAATCCTTTTGACTCTCGCTAAAAAAAATGATAAATATTTTATTCAAAACTAAATTATTTTTATTATTATTTTTGTACTTACTTAAAATCACTCATTTGACTTTGATCTAAATTACTATTTGGACAATTATTTTCTAGTTTTATTGTAACATCTCCAGTACGCCAGTCAAAATCCTTTTGACTCTCGCTGAAAGTAATGATAAATATTTTATTCTAAACTAAATAATTTATATTTTTAATATTCTACTTACTCTGATTGACTTATTTCAGGACTTTGATTTGAATCACTGTTTGAACAATTATTTTCGAATTTTATTTTAACATCTTCATTATTTTCGAAAATAAATTCTTCAGATTTAACATTTTGACTTTGTCTAAAAATAGAATTTTTTTATTAAAAACTTTTTAAAAAAATTTTTTCATTAAATACTTACGAATCTTGTTGTGAATCTTGTTGTGAAATATTTTGCGAATAATTTTCGGTGGACATCATAGAGTTTGCGCTTTGAAATGTTAAAAATTAATTTATTTATAAATGAATCCATTACTCATTTTTATGCTTTTATTTTTTACTTACATAGTTACTGATTGAGAATTTTCTGATGAATCGTTCGTCATAGTATTTTGTTCGTCAATTAAATTTTGTAATTCTCGTTTTCTCAGTTTAACAGCACGTTCGTTAGTACAAACATCGCAATACTTAAAGCATGTTAGTACTTCCTTATCGAAGTATTTGGCAAAGAGAAAATGTCTGCACCTGCAATAAAACATTGTCGTTAAAAGTTTTACGAAATAAAGCTTGTTACTGTGTAATTATTATATATTAAATACAATTTTAGATTTATATTTTTGTTAGAATATACTAAATTTACATTAAGATATTGTTTTCAAGCAGTACATTGATAGAATTTTTCATTAAAATTTACGAGATGAATCGTAATCGTGGGACCATGTGGGATTTTGAACATTAATGCGACACCGCACGAAAATTTTACTGACCGTAAATATGAGTAAGTAAGATATTAGGAAATGTTCAGTAAAATTTACTTGATTGTATATTAATTGTTCCGTGTCGTGCTGTAATTATTTATGATGGCACTGTAATTATTTATACGCATTTGCGTAAATAGTAGTTTTCGATACAAGTGCGAGAAAGTAATTTTAGCCTCGTGTGGCCGTTTTCGCTCGAGCGAAGCGTTAAAATCACTTTCTCGCAATCGTGTATCGAACAATATTGTTTGATACGACGTGTGCAAGGCTTGATTGAAGTCAGTTTGTGCATGTTTAAGGTCTGTAATTTACAAAACTCGTCTGCATAGGATTCGTATTATAAAAATTTTTGTTTAATCTAAATCCGAGAATCATGTTCAAGCCACCGGCTTAAAGGTATAGAGGGATATCGAGTCGTTGATGGCAGACGTTATCGAGTTCCGTAGTCACGCCGCTTGGACTGAAAAGGATTTCAAACCAAATTCGATACAAGCCATTGAGATCCTGAATTCTTTTCAATGTAAATTTTTGTAAAACACTTATTTTTATAAGAATATTTTGTAGTTTTTGTAATCCAGATTTAGGGAAAACTTAAAAGTATGTAAACAAAAGTAATCATTATTACATATATTTTTTTATAAAATATTTATATTTTAATCCTTAATTTTCAATTTAAAGTATTTTCTTTAATTATAAAAAAAAAAATAGTTTACAAAAAGAATTTGTTAAATATAAAAAAATTTCTTTCAATGGATAAACAAAATAATTCTTAAAAAAGAAGAAAAAGGGGAGGTTTTTGCGCACTCTTTTTAAAATGTTTTTAAAATAAAATTGGTAATGATTCATAAAATACTTACTGAACTTTCATTAGAGATCTTTTAATTTCTGCAAATAATTCAATTTTAATTTTTGAATGATTTTGCTGAAGAGAATTTTCCGAGTCGGACATTTCATGCTGAGAACTCTGAGTAGACGAGCCCTTATCATGTAAACTAAAATAAATTCTGCAATGTGCTATTTTACCATCATGTCCAGCTCTTCCCGATTCCTGATAATAATTTCCTATGCTTTTAGGAACATACCAATGTACTGTAAATCTATAAAGAAAGAATTAAATACATAAAAAATTAAAAAAGTTTTGAAATAAATTTGAATAAAACTATTTCCAACTTTAATATTTTTAGATAAAAACTTTTATAAAATAATATTAAAATTTTACTTTATAAAATCATGCAAAGAATTGTTTTTATTTTATATAATATTTATGTACAACCTTACTGATGGGTTACTGATTCCTATACCAAACGAGCTTGTTGCAACAATAACATTTATGTCTCCAGAATTCCATAAATTTTGGACTTCAAAACGTTTCTGAACTTTTAATCCTAAAAATAATAAAAATTAATGGAAATAAATATATTAATTATGAATAATTTCACTATTTTAAAAATTTTTTAAATTTTAAAGGTTTTTTTAAGATGTTTATAGTATTAAATATTATCTATTAATCATATGAATTATACTATAATTTATATATTTTCACTCAATGTTTAACATAAAAATTTGTAGTTCTTACGAGAATGATATGCTTTTGCTGCTATTCCCATAGATACCAACATGCTAGCAAGACTAATTGTTGTTGCTGGATTTTCACAAAAAATAATACCACTTCTTTTCTCCTTAAACAATGTTAAATAAGGTTTTTTAGGTTTTCATAAAGTAAATTTTAAAGATTAATGATGCAATCAAAAATACCTTTTCTATTGAACAATGAAGATGCTCTCCTATAAACTCTGTTAAGTGGATTATCGGATTTGATAATATATCCATAAAATAAACTTCGTAAAACAAATTTGATCTAAATGTAGGCATTGCAAATATCAATGCATCTTTCATATTTAACGTTGTTAAAATTTCATCTTTAATCTACAAAACATGATTTATTTTTACATTTTATTTAAAAACATATTAAAAATAGATAATATTAAATGGTATAATAGATAAAAGTACTTTTTCTGTAGCTGTTGAGGTAACCGTAATAATTGGTATATATGGAAACTGTTCTTGCAATTGCTTTAACTTTCTGTATTCAGGTTTAAATCCATGACTTAATGGACTGAGGTAATGTGCCTCATCAATAACAATATACGCTAAAACACCAGGTTTTACTTCTTTCAATTTAAACTGCAAAAAGCAAAGAGTTAATATTAATTTAATTTAATAATGTAACAAATCAATGTATATTACTTTAAACTGTGGTGTGACACATTGTTCAGCCGTGATATATAATAACTTCATGTTTGGCCTTGCACATATCATATTATTTTTTATAATATTTTTCATATTTTTAGGTGTTAAAGAACTCCAACTATACGCTATTATTTTTTTACTTTTTAAAAAGTCTACTTGATACTGAAAATAAATTTAAACATAATAAATAAAATTATACTTTTTTAAATGAAATATTTTTCGTGTTTCTTACCTTCATGTACGAGATTGTAGGTGAAATAACAATAGCGAACTGATTTTCTTTTAATAACAATGGTAACTGGAAGCACAACGATTTCCCAAATCCACTTGGCATACACATATAAACATCTTTGCGACCTTTAAAATCAAAATTTATAATTACAAAACTAAAACTATAATTTAGAAAAATAATATGTAAACTAAAACAACAATATTTTAGAAATAAAAGTTTATTGATACTTAGAATTAACCTCTATAAATCGCTTCAGTCGCTTCTTTTTGTAAGTTATTTTTATAATTCTTGTAACCGAACTGACTTCGTAACTTATCTTCTAATAAAGATTTATAACAATGTTGCTCAGCATCAATGTTTGTCGTTGAACGACAACGAAACGTTGAAAACATTATTAAACACAAGTTCCAACTTGCAACCAACAACCCAAGTAACCAATGAAATGTCAAGCAATGAAAATCCCGCGAAACAGCGTGTGCTGTCATCACTCGATCAGCTGTTGTGTCGATTATAGGCTCAAAATACGTCTATAGTCATTGCACCGTATAATTGTTAGAAAAATGCCACCGTTAAAATTCATCTTTTAATTTGGAATGTATTGTTGTATTTTGTATATTACAATGTCAAAATCAAAAAGCAAAATTTCAATTTAGAGAATTGAGGAATTTAAATAATTATATATAAGAATAGGAACTAGAAACAAAATATTTTTTATAGCGTAGTATATTTTAATTTTCAAAAGAGAATTTAATTATTTTTGTATATAAAGATTCGCGAGCGAATCGCGATTTTCTTTCAAATTTCTGAAATATCAATTTAAGACAATTTTTTGTCGCAAAGAAATCTTTCTGCCGTCGCTGGTCGTTTCGGTCGTTTCATTTTTCTGATGCAGCAAGCGGTTTGTTTGAATCAAGAATTTTGATTGGTCACCGAACGAGTGAAATTGAGCGAAACGAGTGAAGCGAAACGACCAAAACCATTAAGGGTATGTCGGAACTGGGTAGTTGTCCCTCTCACGCATACGAGATCCTAACCTAACTCTTTACTTTTGTAGTT
>UCOM01002132.1:0-30025 GCA_900474385.1 Ormyrus pomaceus | reverse complement strand
GGGTATATGAAAAAAAAAAAAAAAAAAAAACTACGTCGTCTCTAATTCGCCGACGACGGCCGTTTAAGCAGGTCTGAATTTTTCTTTTGCAGTTTCGGCCGCGCCGTGATCCGGAAACTCTCGCCTCTCTCGCTCGAGAGCCGCCGCTTCCCGCCGCGCCGCGCCGCGCGACTGCGATCGAGCCCGCTGACCTGTCCGTCGCATCGCTCGATCGCCGCTCTTTGCGGGCCGCCGCTAAATGTAGGTGAAGAGTAAACGGCTATTTATACACCCTTCGAGGGGAGTGTTACCCCCATGAGAGAGAGAGAGAGTGGCGCGCGGCTCGGGACGCCTCCGCCGATGTCAATCGATGACGATGCGAGCTGCTGCTGCTGCTGCTGCTGCTGCCCCATTCGATTCATTCAGCGCCTCCTGCAGAATGGGAGGCTTTTTCATTTTCGATGAGTCCGACCTTGGGGCCCAAAGCGAGGAATCGGCTACTTTCGTTTCGATCCTCGATACCCCAAGTCCCGCCGCCGTGTCGCTCAGTAAGCAGTAAGCCACGAGCGACGCGTGCCGCGGGGAGCCCTCGAAATTGACGCAAGTGATGCAGCTCTCTCTCTCTCTCGACTCGAGGGTTATTATTATTTTCGCCGATGCAGTCGCAGGGAAAAAAGACTCGGTCGACGGGACGCAGACCTGCGCAGGCGCCCGCGAGACCGCCGCTTATATAGTCCGCCACTAGCGTTCGCCCGGGAAAGTCGCCTCTGCGTTCGAGTCCAGGTCTCCGAGACGGGGGATGCTGTAAGCCCAGGCCCACTCGTTCAGGTGAGCGCAGGTCCAGTTTGCCAGTCTGCCCAAGCCATGAACATCGAGGAGTTCCGGGTCCGCGGCAAGGAGATGGTCGAGTACATCTGCGACTACATCCGCACCCTGGAGGGGAAGCGCGTCACGGCCAACGTCGACCCCGGCTACTTAAGGCCCCTGCTGCCCAGCGAGGCCCCCGTCAAGCCCGAGTCCTTCGAGGCCATCATGCGCGACGTCGAGTGCAAGATCATGCCGGGGGTAAGGCGGCCCAACTCAGGTGTGAAACTGGTAAAAAGCTCAAGAGCTCCCTCTCTGTTGCAGATCACCCACTGGCAGCACCCGCGCTTCCACGCCTACTTCCCCTCGGGCAACTCGTTCCCCTCGATCCTCGCCGACATGCTCTCGGACGCGATCGGCTGCATCGGCTTCTCCTGGGCCGCCTCGCCCGCCTGCACCGAGCTCGAGACCATCGTCCTCGACTGGTACGCCCGCGCCCTCGCCCTGCCCGAGGCCTTCCGCGCCGACCCCGGGCCCGGCTCCGCCTCCCAGGGCGGCGGCGTCATCCAGGGCTCCGCCTCCGAGTGCATCCTCGTGACGATGCTGGCCGCCCGCGCCCAGGCCATCCGCGCCCTCCGCCAGCAGGACCCCCTCACCGAGGACTCGGCCTTCCTGCCCCGCCTCGTCGCCTACTGCTCCTCCGAGGCCCACTCCTGCGTCGAGAAGGCCGCCATGATCTGCCTGGTGAAGCTGCGCGTCCTCGAGCCCGACGAGCGGTGCGCCCTGCGCGGCCCCCGCCTCGAGGCCGCCATCCTCGAGGACCTCGGCCTCGGCCTCGTCCCCTTCTACGTGAGCACGACCCTCGGCAGCACCGGCTGCTGCGCCTTCGACAACCTCCAGGAGCTCGGGCCCGTCTGCAAGCGCTTCCCCGGCACCTGGCTCCACGTCGACGGCGCCTACGCCGGCAACGCCTTCATCTGCCCGGAGCTCCGGCCCCTGATGGCCGGCATCGAGCACGCCGACTCGTTCAACACCAACCCCAACAAGTGGCTCCTCGTCAGCTTCGACTGCTCCTGCCTCTGGGTGCGCGACCGCGTCAAGCTCACCTCCGCCCTGGTCGTCGACCCGCTCTACCTCCAGCACGCCAACTCGGCCGAGTCGATCGACTACCGGCACTGGGGCATACCCCTCTCGAGGCGCTTCCGCGCCCTCAAGCTCTGGTTCGTCATGCGCAGCTACGGCATCTCGGGCCTCCAGGCCTACATCCGCAACCACATCCGGCTGGCCAAGCGCTTCGAGGCCCGGCTCAAGCGCGACCGCCGCTTCGACCTCCTCAACGACGTCCTCGTCGGCCTCGTCTGCTTCCGGCTCCGGGGCAGCGACGAGCTCAACCAGGAGCTCCTCGCCAACATCAACGCCTCGGGCAAGCTCCACATGATCCCGGCCCGGGTGCGCGGCCAGTACGCCCTGCGCTTCTGCGTCGTCCACGAGCAGGCGAGCGAGCAGGAGGTCGACTGGGCGGCCGAGGCGATCGAGGAGCTCGCGGCCGAGCTGCTGCAGGCGCAGCCCCAAGGCACCGGGCCGCAGGAGGACTTTGGGGCCCGCAGCCCCAAGTCCCCGGCGCCCCTCGACAAGAAGCTCGTGCGCAAGTTCAGCTTCACGCGCAGCGTCAGCCGCGACGCGTACAAGCGCTCGCGCTCCAAGACGAGCCTGCACGACGGCGCGACGCCCATCATGGTGCTCGAGGAGCCGCGCGCCGCCGTCGACACCATTGAGGAGGACGTCTTCTGCGACGGCCGGTAGACCGCGGTGCAGCTCGCGGTGCCCAGGAAGCGGGACCAGCTGCTGTCGCTGCCGTGAGCCGCGGAGGTCCTCATCTAAGCGGGCGCGCTCGACTCGATTTTCCCGCGCCGAGGCGGCGCTGAGCGAGAGATGAGGGAACCACCGAACCGAGGGAGATTCGACTGCCAGAGAGACAATTTTATCCGCGCAGTGTCGACAGTGAGGAGACCTGACTGCTCGACGCAGCTATTCCTTCGCGTTCTCGTCTGCCAGAGCCGTGTAAATATCAGCTTCGACTGTACTCTTGGATGTGTATACCAGTAATAAACTTATCTCGTTATTGTACCTTATCCGAGCCTGATCGAGGCAAACCCTGTTAAGCTTATAGCCTATTAAGAGCAGCCTCCGGACACTAATCTCAGTAATGAAACTTAAAGCTAGCGAGTCGAGTGTACAGAGTCGAAAGAAAAAATATCCTCCTTTCTGTCAAAATATAAATTATATTTATTAAAGTATCATAGTTTCAATACAAAATAGTCCTCTTAATGCTATTTACATTTGCCCGCACTGAGATATGGTCACTGGGATCTTGGGCTTGTTGTTCGGTCCTGTTGGGACATTCTCAATCTTCCTCATGACCAAAAGTCCATCGACCACTCTTCCAAAGACCACGTGCTTCCCATCCAGGAAGTTGCACTTGGCACACGTGATGAAAAATTGACAGCCGTTGGTGTCTTTGCCACTGTTGGCCATCGACAGTAGTCCTGGTGAGTCGTGCTTCAATATGAAGTTTTCATCTGGGAACGTACCTCCGTAGATACTTGTTACTCCGGTTCCATCTCCGTTGACAAAGTCACCACTTTGGATCATAAAATCTTTGATTACTCTGTGAAAGATGGCACCTTTGAATCCCAAAGGCACGCCGTCCTTTCTGTATTCTCCCGTGCAAAATTGCCGAAAATTCTCTGATGTCTTTGGACATACATCTTCAAATAGTTCGAAAATCATTCTCCCTATCTCCGTCGTCCCCACGGAGACGTCAAAGAAAACGACTGGGTTGTTTGGATTTCGAAGTTGAGCTTGAATTTGATTCCACGAGGGCATTTTCGCGCGCTAGTGGTAAACTATTTCTTCTAGAAAATGATTTTCTTCAAAATTGATGCTTTTTCATTTAATACTATTGTTAAAACTTCAAAATTATTACTTTAGCAAACTAGCAGTCATCCACTTGGAAATGTTAACCTTACTAATCGGCATCATTTTGGCCGGCGTGAGTAGCGGCTTCATGCAGCTTTTAGCTTATGCTAGGTTAGAGTAGGTTCGACGTTTGATAACTGAGCGCGATTGGTTGTCTGATTAATGTATTATGAACTATAAACATGTATACTCTTATATGACAGCGAATTGTTCAAATTATGTTTTAATTCCTTACTACTTTTTGTAACTAGCAATTAAGTAGTGATAATAAATAATACTTGTATTCTTCAAAATTTCTAACCTTAAAACATATTATCCACAAAACAATAAATTTGATTAAAAATGATAATCTGTATAATAAATTTTAATTTCTAAAAATAATAGTTTCTAATTTTATTGCATTAGTTTAAAATTTTTAAGAATAAACTACGCACAATGTGCATTCCATTTCAACTTGTATTACAAACAATTAAAAACAAACGAAATTATTCATCATCATTATATCCATTTTATCAGTTTTAAATGTACAAAAAAGTTAAGTACTCACCTTTTTTTAAAGAAAAGATTTACAACTTTCAAATCTCTTTTGGGGTGCAATTATGATTCAGATATTTCGTGTAATATTCGCAACACAAGTTTTCTGAGATTCTGTTTCTGTAGTAAACAAGAGACACATGTTTTCTTTTCAAGAGAGATGGTTGTATTTTTTCCTTCAAGTTGGTAAACCTGCACAATAGGAATGCTTTTGGAATGCATCTTTTATTTTAAATGAATTACAAGTTTTAACAACTATTGATTAAAATTGACGACAATCATTCGCATTAATTAATAATTGAGAAGATAATAAAAACTATATTTATACAAACGACTTGAATTTTCTTGCACTGCAATGTATACATATTTTTGGATATTTTTTACTTTCAAAAGTCTAAGGATTACAAGCTTTAATATTCTCAAAAGTATTATATATTAACATATAATATAAGATAGAATAAAAATCAAAACAATTTTAATGTAAAATGTGTAAATATCTACACGTCGATTTAATGTTTGTAATTTAATGTACAATTGTTTCCATTTTAGACACATACAGATGTAATATATTAATTTAATATATCAGTGTTCAAAATTATTACAGATTAATAAGATTAATCAATGAACAAAATGTTAAATTTGTACCCTTTCAAACGATTACCTTATAAATTTTTTTTAATTTACACATATATATATATTTATATAAAAATATTAATGTTTATATTATTTAAAACGCCGATTCCTACAAAATAATCACATCATTAATGTTCACTAATTACACACAAGTCTTAATACTTGAAATTTTATGATTTAACAAGAGTTTTGTAACTGTAGAAAAATTGCATGTCTATTACTATTGTTAGATTGTAAATGATAACATTTTTTAATGTGATTAATTTACAAAAAATATCTATCTAAAACTAACTTGCTTTTTTGGAAAATATCAATAATTTTTTACATAATAAATAATGTGCAGTATCTATATTTAAGAAACATTATACATATCTTTAAAAAGGCAACATAATGTACAATTACAACTTGTTTCTTTAAAAATTTATGATACCTTTCACATACTATTTTGTAATAAAGAAAACAAAATAGATATCATTAAAAAAACTCATTAAATATCAAATGAAAAAACTGTTTTTCATTTAGATATTTTATTTAAACATGTAATATAATAATGTTATTCAAATTAAAGAGTATAACATTATCATCAATCAAGAAGTCGAATATAACAATATTTTGAATCATATTTTACAAAATTTTCAAATTGATTTTTGTCTTTCTTTGAAACTTTATAAAACTTAATGTGTAATGCAATCTAATAAATTGATTTTATATATGAATTTTTACATGTTCCATTAATACGTTTTTATCATCAAAGTCATTTCCACATATACCACATACTAATTCCTCACTTTCATCATCACTTTCTTCTTGGTCTATTATTTGCTCATTATCAACTTCTATACTAATCGGTTCAACTATCATAGTTTCTGTATGAATCTCGTGTTCATTTTCTTCCTCATTTACTTCGGAACTGTTTGTAACTATATTTAATGCTGTAGAATCATCTATTTGAGGAATTTGATTTGAGTAGTTTTCATCTGACTCAGGGTTAGGGATTGCTAAAACAGGTAAGTTTTCATTTTGTTTGGATATCAAATGTAAAGTATTGTTTGCTTTACTTGTTGATATCAGATGAATGGTTTCCCCAGATGTAGTGAAAGGTATCAAATGCATGGTATTAAGATTACTTTGTCTATTAATTATATTAACAGTTTTTTCTGTATTTTCAATGTCAGATGATTTAGCAATAGTTATTACATTAATAGCATCGTTTTGTTCATCTGCTTCAGATGCCTCCTTTGCTTTGTATGCCTTAATACAAACAGCCTCATTATAATCATCTTTTACTACTAGAAAAGTATCTTGAGTTTCTGTACTAACATCCATTTGCTCTGTTATAGAAAGTAAAGCTTCATTTTGTTCCGCTGCAGTAATCACTCTTCCTATTGCAGTTGCCTTTGGTTGAACTGTTTTTGTTTTTGTTTCTGATACTGCTACTTTACCTCTTCTCTTTTGAGGTTTTGGTTTTACAACAACATTGGTAGATTTAGCTTTTGCTTCTGCTATCATTTGATCTGAATGTTTAACAATATGTGCACACAACTCATCTCTATCCTGTGCTAATATTCCACATAAAGGGCAGGGAAACGGTGGTTCAGCAGCTTCAGTTTCATTTTTCCCAGCCACATGAACCCATCTAACATGTTCTCGTAGTACAACTTTTTGATTAAATGCCCTTGAACACAATGGACAAACATGAGGTCTTTCCCCAGTATGTATTCTTTCATGCTTTCTTAAAGTACCACCGTCACGAAATGCTTTCCAGCAAAATTTACAGCCGTACGGTCGTTCTCCTGTGTGCGTACGGTGGTGTATTAAATATCCCTGCCTGGATGAAAAAGTTTTTGAGCAGGTATCACACTGAAAATATGCTGGACTTCCAGCATGTGTTCTACCGTGTTCCCAAAGTCCTTGTCGAGAAACAAAACTTTTACCACATACATAACAAGTGTATGGCGAGTCTCCTGGATGAGCTGATAATCTATGCTCATCTAGTTCTGCCTGTTTCTCAAATTGGGAACCGCACACCTCACAAGAATGGGTTTTTTTTCTGTGAATCCATTGATGTCTAAACATTTTTTGTTTTGTGGTAAATTTTTTTCCACATTCTGAACAAGCATGTTTTCCCCACTTTGAGTTTGATGTATTTGATTCTGAATTACTTTGCATTAACTTTTTTGTACAGGATGTTTGATGAATAGCTAAATAATTAGCATCTTGAAATTGTTTATCGCAATACTCACACTCTACTGGGTAGGTTAAATTATTTTTGGCATGGGTCTTTTCGTGCAAGGTTAAAGATCCAGCCCGTGCAAAGCTAACACCACACTGACTGCAAGTATGTGATGTGCTTTCTTGTAAATCAATTTCAACATAAGTTTTTTTGTTATCGTTATTAAAATTGGCAACTTCCATCTAAAAAATTATTCAAAAGGTAGAATTATTAATGTTACTTAAATCTTAGACTAATTTCAATGCATTACTTTTTAATTTATTTATTTTTAATTCACTACTTTATATACTTACTGTGTTTTGTGTCGTATATTCAAATTGAGCAACTTCTCCATTAGGCAAGACAGTAAATTCTTGCAATGTATCCATTTTATCAGTTTGATTAGCAAGATCATCATTACTTTGATCAGTACTAAAATTGTATGTTTGCACAGACCATTGTACTTGAGGTATTTCAAAATTCTGTATGGTTTGAACAGTAGTTGCCAAAACTGTTTCTTGAGGCTCAGAAACAGTTTTTATAGTACCAGTACTTGCATTTGCATTGTTTGTTTGGTTTTGCATCAAAGCTCTGCCTGCAATATAACTATGAATTTTCATATGATTAGACAAGCTTGATGGTCTTTGGAATTCTGCTCCACACACTGTGCATTTATGAAATCTTTCAATTTGATGAACTTCAGCCATATGTACTTGTAAATTAGCTTTTGATCGAAATAGATTTCCACAAGTTCTACAAGCATGAGGTCTATCCACTTGATGACAGACCATGTGATTAGTTAAATCTATTTTTCTTTCAAACTTTTCTCCACATGTACTACAAAAATGCTTATTATCAGAACTGCAAGTAGATTGATGTTTGGCTAATTCTGACTGAGTAAATGTATTATTACAGTTACTACATGCAAATTTTTTATCCTCAAAACAAGGATACATTCCACCCAATTGTCTCAAAGCTTCAACAGCCATTGACTCATCTCCTGTTGTAAATTGTTGCGAAGATTCCTTCTTTATATAAATAGGATAGACAACAGAATCTTGATCTTCATCTCCTTCAGAATTTTCTGTCAATATTTCAACAACTTGTGTCTCTGTAATATCTTGGTTTACATCATCTACTGTGACTTCGTTTAAGCCATCTTGTAAAACGCACTCATCAACGGGCTCACATATTTCTTCATGAGATATGTTGTCTTGCATACCTACAATAAACAAAATGTAAAACATTTATTGAATAAATAAAAACCATAGTAATTATTATGAAACATAAGAATTCTTTTAGCAGATTTATCAGATTTGTTTAATTAACAATACCTTCATGTACATTTTCTAAAGCAAATGTAACGTATTGTTCATTTTCATTAGCCTCCATCATATTGAATTTTGGCTAATATTTTGCCTCGTTCAAGAGCTTTTCCTTTTTGTACAAGTCGGGCGAGAGTCGACCTAGTGTCAACTTAAAGTTAGGTGCTATCCATTGTAAGTTAGTTTGTAACAACAGCGTGCGTAAGTCCGGCGATTTCAAGCGTTTACCATTTCATTATACACTGAGCATTGTGCGAAGCAACGCAAAAACTGAAGAGAAATCAGACGTTCACTATATCTGCTACTTGATATTGCAATCGCCCTTTAAAACTGTTGGACGCAACAAAAGCTGTTCGTCAATGCATTGCGTGCATAATGAATTCACAATTCACATGCAAAACTGTTTTATTTTGAAATTTCTTCTCGAAAATATAATTGCAATGCTTAGTTATACAGAATTTGTACAATGTCAATTAACGAAATAACGTGAAACCTATAATTTTTTCTTCCGAGAACAAGTAGTACCGCATTGCGACCTTGAGGTTATTACGAAGGGTTGATATGTTGCTTCGTTTTCAGATAGCAAGAAGGTGGAGACACTGACGCGCACAGTGTCGCGCACTGCAGCATTGTTGCCGTTTTGGCTTGAAGCGCGAAAATTTGATTTTGATATTTTTTTAACCAAAATTAGTCAAAAATACAGAGTACGCATAAATGGCAACACATTTAATTAAATGCTTCAGAAAATCCACTTAAATAAATATAAAAGAAGTTTATTTAATGCTGTAAGTTTTAAAAATCAGGCCAAATAATCAAAGGGAAATAAAATTAAAAGAAATGAGAACAATTTCATAATTGCCTGAAATTTCTGAATTATTTAATGCTTTAATAACTGTCAATTACAGTTTGTTTGTAATTTTTAATGTTTATTTCGCTTTTCATTCAAAATCTTGATGGGGATACGTACGATGATATTGATTTTTCATTTATTTCCCATTTACTCGTGTTATATGCAGCTGTTGCGTAACGCGTACTATTCAACATTCTTCTTCTTATGCATTGTTGCGAGCGCCAATTCAAAATAGTACTTATAGCAATTGCTGCGAGTGGATGTCCAAGAAGAAAAACGCAATATTCTGATCTGATGTCTATATCGGTGTATTTTATTATTCGGCACACTTCACGCTATTTGGCAGTTGTGTAAAGGTTAACCCATCTCTGTGTGTACTTTTAAAAGAACAAAGTAAAGATAAAACCTATCAGTTTGATTGTTTTATTTTTTAAATATTCCACTTGGCAGACTAAGGTCAAGGTATGATTATTTTAATTGTATAATTAATTGAGTGCAGACATTTTGTCGAAAAATGTTAACTCACTCATAATTTTAAGTAAAACTTTAAACGCGTAAATATTGACATAAAATTTTATTATTTTCAGTGTAAATAATACCTTTAATAATTAATTTAGATTAAAAAATTATAAAAATGAAGCAACATGAGAGCTTGGCAGGATGGCACGTAATCTGGTGGTTATTTACAATATTTGGTATACCAATAACATTTCCTTGGTTGTTTTACCACTTTATTGATATAATTATGCATAAGCGCAGAAAAGCTAGTCTTAGAGGAAAGGTAAATAAAGCTTGTTGCTTTTGTATTTAATTTTAATTTTAAAAAATATATACAATTCACAGGTTGTCATGATAACTGGAGCTAGTTCAGGTTTAGGTGAAGCATTGGCTCATACCTTTTACAGTTGTGGCTGTAAATTAATTTTAATATCAAGAAGAAAGCAAGAATTGCAACGAGTAAAAGATGCATTGTTGAATACTCATCATGTGAGTATATCTATAAAAAAAAATAAATGTTGAAATACTTGATAGTTATTAAACTGTAATTTATATGCTATGACAGTTCCAACACATGTTCCTGTTATTCTTCCTTTAGATTTGTCTGAAATCAATGCTTTACCAGGAGAAATAGCAAAAGTTTTAAAAATTTATGGAAAGATTGATATTTTAATTAACAATGCAGGAATATCCTTCAGAGGAGAAGTAGTCGATACCAAGATTGATGTTGATATTAAAGTAATGTTGATCAACTACTTTGGTCAAATTGCATTAGCTAAAGGTATCTATGTTTACAGAGTTATATTAAAAATAATAATTACATAAGATAAATTTTGCAGCTGTCTTGCCCTGGATGGTCAAACAAAATTCAGGTTACATTGTATGCACAAGCAGTATACAAGGTAAAGTAGCAATTCCATTTAGATCTGCATACACAGCTTCAAAGCATGCTTTGCAAGCTTGGTGTGATTCAGCAAGAGCTGAACTCTCGGCAAATAATATCAAAATAACTGTTGTTAGTCCTGGTTATATTCGTACTGCCTTATCTTTAAATGCTTTGACAGGAAATGGTCAAAAATATGGAGGTAAATATTTACTATTTACTATTGAACATTTTAAAAAAATAACTATACTTATTTTCTTTTTTATAGTGATGGATGAAACAACCAAAACTGGTTATTCGCCAAACTATATTGCAGATAAAATTTTGAAAGCTATGCTAAGAGGTGACAAAGAAGTAACGATAGGAACTTTTGCACAAAAGATTGCAATTTTACTCAGAATTTTATGGCCTTCTGCATATTTTTGGATTATGCAAAACCGTGCAAACAGACTATTAAAGCAGGCTAATAAAACTAAATAAAATTGTTTAGCAAAATTTAGTATTGATTTAAACAAATTTATGCATTTGGAATGTAAATATGAGAAATCCAGAATTACTGTTAACCTTCAGGGTACTTATAGCTTAGGTAATTTTAAAAGGGTTAATTATGTATTGTTTATGAGTTTTCAGTAATATGATGAAATTTTATTTGAAAAAGAAAGCTATTGACTTAAGACTGACAATTGTATCAATTCTTACAAAAACTCTTTATGTCGTTTTTATTTATTACTTGTATTAAAATATTAAAATTTAAAACTATTTTCTACAGATTTTTATATAATGATGGAATAAAATGTAATATCTCATTTTGTAGTTCTCAATTAAACTTTATTATTACCTTTCTTTTGATACAGGTAAATTAAACATGTTTACACTATTTACATTCGAGTATAAGCTTAAATTGAAAATATATTCATATTGATTTATTATTTATAAGTTTAATAATTCTACTGTACTTTCAAAATGTAAGATTTTGGAAAAATGATAAATTTTCCATTCTTAGAAACGAATTTTTCAATTAAAACGAGGTAAAACAAATAAATGCTTGATAAATGCAAAAAATGAATACCTAAATGCTTTTGAAAGTGCAGCAGACTTATTAGAAAAAATTTATTTACAAGACTAAGTATCATCAGCTTTGTTAATACATCTTTAAAAATTGTCTACAAACTGTCAAATATAAACGTATTAAAATATGATTATGTATAAAATTAAACTTATTAGCATTTACTTTCATTCTTTTAACTCAAAGTGGCAGTGTTATAAGAACATTTTTTTAGTTTTTTAAAGATGTATAAACAAAGTTTACATTTTTAAGGTGTAAATAATAATTTAACTGTTTTTTTTAACAATTAATAATCTGTGTTAATTTGCTTGATCCATGCAAGACTGATTTTTAGTTTAATAAATAATAACAAAATTTTCAAAAAATTTCTATTTTAGTCACAATTTATGTTATTTTAAAGAAATTTGAGAAAATATACACCAATCGCAAATATTGTTGAGCATTTTCTTCTAAAGATGTAATATAGATGAAAGTGACATTTGAAAAGACTTGGTTAAAAATAGTTCATTATATAATAAAATTACTGAAGGGAAATCACTACTTTGTTCATAAGTTTTAACAAAATTGTTCTTTTATGTAAAGTCAGATGATGTTTTAATTAAATTTTTAATTATAGCTATAGTATATTACTTTTTTTCCATCAAGGAATATATCTTTGTCTTTGTTTGCAATGCTCTTTGCAGAAACGAACTAAGCTAAGCATTATTACATAAAACTAAAATTTTTCAAGGTTTCAACCCATTTTTCAACATGTAAAAAAATACATTCTAAGAATGTTGTTTTACTAAAATACAATAGATTCTTACAATCCTAAATCTTTAAAGATCTTACATAGATTGCAATTTAAACATTCTGCATTTTAAGTTAAGATCTAGGAATAATACAAGTTAATGTTCTTTTTTTAGTGGGCTTTTTAAATTAGTATGAAACAAATTTTTATTAAAAATAAACAGTTTTGTGTATACAGCCATTTCTTCAGAAATTATGGTAACAGGAAGTGAGGAATTGTAAAATGTAGGATTAATCACAAAAATTGTTTCAGGAAACTAAAAAATAAAAAATTAATATACACTATGTGCATACAAGTTGATTTTGTATAAATCAATAGTTATTTATTATGTAACGAATAAATCGCAAGCTCAACTTTAAATCAGTGTTTTTTTAACATTTTATGATAAAACCATAAATTAACAGGTGGAAGAATTTGAGCAACAATATTCCTTTCATAACTCATGCTGTGTATAATGTATTCTACACGATTTTTCTGTACAGTTTAAAAATACATTTGTTTAAATTTGATCTTTCACCAATTTAATCAAGGATGATATAATATACATATACACCATTCATTTCAACTTGACATCCTAAAAAGGTGTAATCACGCATGAGTATCACAAAAAATAAAAAAAACACATTGAGATGGGAGACTGTTACGTGTTAACAACCGGAGGTATTTGATGTATGTAAACATTCTGTACAGTCCTTGTGAATTATGTTTGTAAATATATTAGAACATAACTGTATTTTTCCTAATTCTTACACTTGTAGTCTACATCGGTCTACGATCACATACGATTCTCCAGTGTGGCCTACCTTTAAGCCTGTCAATTTTGTGACTCATTTCTAAAAAGGAATTTCTTCATTTGAAGGCTTGATATATCCTCCAAGCACTAATGCCAAGTGCTAAGGCGGTTATTGTAGTGTGCAAAATCCTTCGTCTTGTGTCATCTTTTCTAACAAGAAAAGTAGGTGATGAAGGTCCCAGTACTGCAAGTACTTCTACATGAGGTAACTTGCTTGTATCAGTTTCCACTTGATATTGGCAACAGGGATCAAATTGCCAGGAAACAGTATATAAACCACATGATATGGCAGCTGCAACTCCAAAAGGACCACAGATATATGGCCGATCAACCCATAAGAGACCTATTAAATTTTATGTTTAGAATTATGTACAAATATTTTTAATTTTCACCAAATTTATCATACCTGTAATTATTGCTGTTAATCCAGATACAGCTGCAGTTTTATGAAGGCAGTTGCCAACGGAAATCCATCTAGACGTTTCATCTCCTAGTTTGGACGGTTCAATGACTATTAACTGACATTCGGATTCCAATGCCCTTTCAAGCTCATACTCAAAACTTTCGTGTGCATTCTCTCCATCGTACACTTCACGAATGATAGCGACTTTTTTGGAGTCTTCGCTAAAAAAATATAATTCAAGATTAAAAAAAGTACGAATCAAGTATATGGATTAAAAAAGACTTAGTATTGAAAGATTTTATTACAGGTCTGCATTATTTGGTATTATTTTGGAAGATATCATTTCCCACAATAATATTCAGACACTATCACTGAAATAGATCACTTATTCTGCAATGTTTTGTTTCTTTCGAGTGTTATGTAAGATGTTGATTGAGATTAATCATGGCTTAATCTTTTAAAATACACAAACATTTGATGACGTGACTAAAAAGAGTTTTTAAATTTGAAAAATGTCATTCATATCCAAGTTTTATGTATTAAAAGTATTAAAAAATTGAAATGAAAATTAACTGAGTTCAGAAGTATCCAACAACCACTTCTACTGATACTGCTAATTGTGCCAATCGGTTTATATTCGTGATGATTACAATTTCAAATAGTATGGAAAATTATTCAGAATCTAAAACGATCGTGTTATGTCTTATTTTAGTCTTAATATTACTTTTTATGGTGAATCGAATAAGTGAACTTTAACCGTGAAATTTGTATGTAGTTTAGTAGTTTGCATTGGAGGTTAGTTTTATGAATAAGCAAAATTTTCCTTCCTTTCACTATATATAGTAACTTTGAAACAATAACGATCGTAAAAGATATTTATTTAACTAAACAAACCTGTCACTCGCTTCATCTATCATTTTTTCGATCGGCCCAATAAATACCGAAACAACGGTTCCCGCGAACCGGAGAGAAAGATCCGGACTTATTTGTGGATACATGAACCGGATATGCAGATCAGCTGATGAAAATTTTATTTTTCTTTGACTAACGTCGTATTTGTTTAAATTTAAAATATTTTGTGTAGTTTTGTTGCAGTGGCCAAATCAAATTTATGTATTCAAATCACAGTGATGATCAATACACCATCAGCTATAAGTTCTACTTTAACTTACATGAGAACAACGATAAAGTTCGAATTTTCGAAACAAATGAGCCGCAACAAATTCTTAGTAATTCTTAACGAGCATCACACTACGTAATATAAACAAAAATTTCCGAAGGTCGATCAGGTTAATTGTAGGTAAAGTTATAAATTAGAATTATTTTATTTAGCAATAATTATTGTTTTGAATGTTTCTTAAAGAAATAAACCCAAGACTTATAAATATGCAACAAAAATATTACAAAAGCTTGGTCTTTCTGCTAAAGTAAATTCACTAAAAGTTTTATTTTTTAATACTATAACTTGATTATTTCATGTAAATTATTCAAAATAAGTCAATAAAGTTTCATATAAAGTATTTAACGTAATACATAAAATGATCGAGTTTGGAAGAAATTTCTGCTTATCATCGCTACCATACATTTCTCAGAAATGCTGCGCAAAAAGGAATATGTCTTGCTATAATTCATAAACGTGAAAATCTTTTTCTGAGTTCTGGAATATTGTTTACGTCTGACAGAAACATTGACTTTTATGTTTAATTTAAGTCTTTCAAAATTTTTATTTGCAAAAAAAATTAACTTTTTTACTTTTACCGCTTTTACGACATATTGCATAAAAAATTTTATATTATAAGCTTTTTAAATAAATAATTTTTATGCTTATCTTAAAATTGATCAAATCATAGTTTTTGAAACAAATTCATCTAAAACAGCAAATATTTAAAAAAATACTATTATTATAATTTTGGAATAAATATCTTTATGCTTTAATATAAAATTACTTGTAAACTTTTTATTTTAATATATTACTAGTTTTTCGTTAATTCATTAGGAATAAAAATGAAAAATGTATGCGCTTATATAGCAATTCCTGCATTCGGGGCTAATACGAGGTCTCTTCGGGATTGATCGGCCGTTCTCGGCAGCTTTCTCTCTCTAACTCGACTCTATTACCTGTTCGATTTCAAAGTACTGTTCATGTACATAATAAATGCTACTTTCTACGGTTTCTTTTTGAATTTTGCATCCTCCAACTTGGCTAAATAAATGTGGTATTAATTATGCAAAAAAAAAACAACAATCGCTTACAGAACTACCGATTTTGATCAAGATTTCTCCAAGCTGTACAGCTATTTACTCGGAGGTACAATTAACGCTCTCCATAAGTGTTGTCCAACGCCGAGCCAAGCCTCAGCCCCATTACATGACGTTCTATTAGTCAACAACGTATAATCCAGCGAGATATCTGCGGGCCATCTCTCTCCGACACGGCGCGGCGCAGTATACAATATTTCGATTCGAGAAACGGTACGTGCCTGGGAGCGAATATCGATGCATCTCGGCAGCCTCGGGTGCATTCTCGGCTTATGTAAAGGAATGATTATTAAAACATTTATATGCATCGATCAGGTTGTCGTCAAGGCGCAGAAAACAGTGAAAGTATATAGAATGCTGCGAGCTACCGATGTACGTTCCTGTGCGTACCATCATCCTTGCGCTGAAAACAATCGCCTGGCGCGTCACGTGGCTGGCATGTCGAATAGGTGTGGACGATCGCCTTAATTAATTATTTGTTTTTTTTTATCTGGCTGAGAGTCTATTTATTATGCAGATTTATGGGATTTTTATAAAATTTACGATCTCGATAAGTTCTTGTCAAATGCAACTGGTCTATTTATTTTTAAGTAAAATAAACTGTGCAGCGTAAAAACATAAAAAAGAAAAGCTGTTATTGGTAGATGAAACCGTTTGAAGATGTATTCTTTAGTTTGGAAAATTCTTTTTTAGCTATATAGAAGGTCGAATAATTAATACTTTACATTTACGATTCTTCTTTCAATTAATTAAAACGATTAATAATTCTATTGTTATTTAATTAAGCTCGTTTATCCAGCTGCACTCAATAGTTTAAAAAATGATTCAGCCTGTTTTATAGCTCTCGTACACTAATAATAAAACTTGAACAATATAACATAACTGCACTGCAGATACACTTTTGTTTAGTAAATATATAGTTACTCAGCTTTAAAACACTTGCCATGGTCAATTGACTGTACAATTTATGGCTAATATCTTAATTAAAAAAGGTTATTGCTTGTACGCACAATTACATTAGGCATTATTATCTATGAATATTAACTTATTCGTATAATTTTCTCGTTCTGGCGGAGGCTAGATTACTTTGCTCCTTAAGAACATTCCCGTTACTTTATTAATTATGCAAATTATCAATACTCGCCTATCTTTGTATCTTTCATTTGTGGGAACTGCTCAGATTGCTTAACAGTGCATGGTATTAACTCTATTATATCACAATTACTCACCGTTATGTACCATATCATAAAGGTCTCGTTAATGAATTTTGCGCCTCTAAAGATGTTAACATGATGCTTTTAAAATAAAAAATCCGCTGGAAACTGTTACGCCGCATTAAGGTTTTTATACTTTCTTACATTAATTTACGTTTGAAATAGTCTTGTAAAATAACGTTCAATGGTTTTCCATTTATTACCTCGGTTTTACGAAGCTAAATAGAAACGGCAGAAAATTAATCTTTTCTATAGCACGAGGCATTTATTTTATCTAAAATAAACAGGTTCGATATATTTGTAAATAGGCGTACCATTGAAATTCCTCGATAGTTTACGAAAAAATTTTCTGTACATTTTAACTTTGTGGAATGTAGACCAAAAACTCGAACTCGATACAACTTTATCGAGTCGATTAGAAGAGGCTGATTTACGGAGGCTGCGGAGTATATAGTAAAGATCGAAAGATGCTTAGAAATGCTGATGAATTTTTTCACGCATTCTCGGGTAGAATTTGTATCTCGATATCGAGTGGAGCCCATCAGGCACTGGATCGACTTTTAGGTACGAGAAAACCTGTTTCCGGAGGACCGACATTCCCGCGGCCTGCCGGCCGGACGTTCGAAAAAACAAAAAACAAAAAAATGTCAACCAGCTTTCAGCTATAGAACCTGAATTCTGCCTCCGCCGCCGCCTCGCAGCTTAGTCAGGTATCGGCCTCCGCGAGCTCCGCGAAACCTCCAGGTTTAAGCTCCTCGGCAAAGATGGAAGCACCGTGGAATTAATATGTGCATGTTTTCTCCTCGGGATTCCTTCGCTCTCTCGCGGCGGCGGCGGCTGCGGCGGCAGAGGAGGAGCAGAGGAGGGAGCAGCCGCCTCGCGGCGCGAGAGGAGAAGACCGCGTGGAGAGCGCGCGGTGACGGGAGTAGAGCGGCCCCGCGAGTAGAGAGAGAGTGCTGTGTGCCCGGCTCGCTGAGGTGCGCGCGAGCGGAGAGAGGGAGAGAGAGAGAGAGCCGCGAGCGGGGAAACGGCTTCGCGGCAGCTCCGTCTGAGCGGCAGTCCGCCCGATCGGCCAGTCGGTCCAAGCGCCGCGTCGCTCGCAGAACGGCAGCGCGCACGATCGTCAGACGTACGTTCCCCCCTCCCCCCCTCGGCTCGCGGTGTGCAGAGAGACGTAGTCGGTCCGTCGCCCCCAGTGTCCCAGTGCCCCGTCGCGGCATGGAGCGAGGCTGAGCCGAGCGGCCCCAGCAGCAGCAACGGCAGCAGCAGCAGCAGTGCGTTGAGTGTTCGAATTTGCCGCTGAGCCGCGAGAGCCAGAGCAGTGTGCGTGGGTGCGCGTGCGCGGGCAGCCTTCGCCGGCTCTCCGAGCCCGAGAGAGGTTAAACCGCGCCGACGACGCCGTCTGCTATGGGGCCGGCTGGTCGCCTGCCGCCGACCAGCAGCTGCCACCGCCGCCGTCGCCGCCAGCGTCATCAGCGCTGAGTGCGAGCCGCCCCCAGCAGCTGGCCGCCATGTCCTCCGGGGGCGCGGCCTGCGGAGCCGCCCGCGGCACCGGCGCCGAGTGCAGGAAGTTCGCGCCCAACATCTTCAACAAGAGCAAGTGCAGCAGCTGCTTCAAGCAGAAGGAGGAGCACAGCGCCGAGGCCCTCGAGAGCAACAGGGTGAGTGCCCAAGACTGTTTACCCCCAAGGGTAAACAAGCCGAGTAAACAAGCCCCCGCGCACCCGAGAGAAAATACGCCAGCCAACCGGTTTCCCGGCGGCGGCTCCGAAATCCTGCGAGGCCTGCCCGCGCTTAGAACAGTTGCATAATCGGCGCGGCAGCCTTCGGATCTCCAAGGCGAGAGAGAACCGATTGTAAACAATACCAATATCGCGCTCGAACAAACGCTCCTTCGCTCTTTTTTTCCCCGATATATAAACGCCGCTCCGAGCTTCCGGCGAGCAGTGCGCATATCTGCTTTATTGCGACGGCAGCCCTCCGCTCTCGCAGGCAGCCTCTCGCGGGCGTTGCAAATTTCGGAATGTCGGCAGCCTTGCGACCTGTTCTCCGTGCATTCTTGTAGTCGGCGCGTGTTTGCCTCTCTCTCTCTCTCTCTCTCTCGGTCCCTCTCGCTCGTGGACTTGTCGGCCGGGTTGCATAGCTGCGGTATCCCCGTATCGGCCATAATTTCTCTCTCTCTCCTCCGGCGGCGCGCGCCTTTCTCCACCTTTCTCCTGGTGCGCGCCGCGGCGAAGCGTATATACACGAGTCGCCGATTCGCGCGCGCGGAGGCGCGATTTTCGCGAGGCTGGCTGGTGGGCCCCCTTCTCGCGGCGGCGCGCAGCACACTTGCATCGATCTCTCGCTCGCGCGAGAGAGATTGCGCGATTACGGCGCTCTCCTCGCAGCAGCTCTCGCGAGCAGCCAGAGAGAGAGAGAGAGAGATTGCCGAGAGAGTGACGAGGAGGACGCGCAAAACCTGCGGCTGCGGCGGCGGCGGCGACCGCCGCTCTCCTCTCGCTGTGCCGCGGGTCGATGACTCGGGTGCCCGGCGTTTGTTGTTGTCGAAAGCACGCAGCGCCGCGCTACTCCGACTCCTTGGCACGCGTTTCGGGGATTTTTGAAAGGCTGCTGGCGCCGGGGATCGGCTTTTCACGCGCCTCGAGAGACAATGGCAGCAGCAGCAGCAGCAGCGCATAGGTATGCACACACAGCTCCGCTGCTGCTGCTGCTGCTGCAGGGGCCGCTGTCGCCGCTTGCGTGGCTCTCGGCGGGGAGGGAGGGAGGGGAGATTCCGAAGGAGAGGCTAGACGGCGAGCGTCGTCGTCGTCCCACCTGAGACCGAGGCGGCGGCGGCGGCGAGCGCTCGTAAAGCAGGCGCGAGGCTTCTTAGAAATATATATATCCTCGACGCTTATTTCGGTTTACATGCAAAGCGAGAACGGGGCGTCGTACGGTAACGGGAAACGGCGAGATCGAACTCGGCGATACATACGCGCGGCCAACTTCATTGTCAACCGATTTTCTCCGCGCCTCTTTTCGGAGAACCACTCCTCCGCTGTTTCTTTTTCTTTTTTTTTTTTTTTTTCTTTTCCGCTCGCTCTCGAGAGCGGTTTTCCACAAATTTCACTCGATACACTTTCCTATAAAGGAGTCGAAGCGTGAAAGCGCGCGGGGGAGGGGTAAGTAGTCGGTCGAATGGAAGCGAAATGCTCTCGGTTTAGTCATGCTTCGATCGAGAGAGCACGTGACGCGATAATATTTTGAAATTTAATCTAAGCGCTCCCCTTCTGCGAGTACACACGCTCGCGGGAACAATGAACCACGTGTGCGCGGATAAGTCAGCTCTCTCTCTCTCTCTCTCGGTGCTCGTCACTCTTTCGTCCGTAAACGTACGAAACGAGCTCTCGGATTTCGTTTGCGATACTCGCGCGTTTATTATTAATATATAAGCTTTATCGTACGATGTGACTCGACGAGGGTGATGTTAAGCCGCGGCTATTTCGTCGCTCATAACTTTATTCTTTAATGTAACTTTACACGGTGGAGCATGAAAACTGCCAGAGGGAGAACCGGTGTTTGAAACAGGTTGTTTGAGATTTTTCTCATCGATCCTCGGCGTTTAATTAAACTTATTTAATTTTCTCTAATAAGACTATAAATATTTTACGTACGCCATTGTTTAAAAAATCTAGTAAAAGCAGTCGAATTGTGTATATTAAAAAATCGGATAGAGTTTTTTTAACACCGTACATTTTAATAAGGGAAAAATTGTCCCTTTTCTGTACCGTAAAGCTTACCGCTTCGACGGTCGGTTCATAACTCAGTATTCCACCGTCGAATAAACTCGCAATTCGGTGTCAAAGAAAGTCGCGTCACAGATTAATTCATTAATTCACACGCAGTGCTTCTGCGGGCAAAACTAAAATATGCTACGTAGGACACTGTAACTGTACCGATTTTGACTCGTGCACTGAATTCGTATCTTAACGAGACTTGTGGATCGCTCGAGTTGCAGCTTTAAATTTAACGATTTAATTATTTCAAACATTAGTACCGAACTCTCGACTTGACACTTACGGCGAGAGAGTTACACATCATCGCTAAGAAGCAATTGTTCACCTTTGCGATGCAAGTTTAAGCGATTAATATATCGGTGGTAAAGCTTCTCTTCGTTACATTTCAATTTCGACAAGCGATGTTTGCGCTTCTCATAAACGACTCGTGCCCAAAATCAAATCCGCGGTACCCGATGTAGTTCGGTAAAAGTTCACTGGCTGATTTATTATGCTAATTACTTGGTTTCTTAAGCGATCGGAATATATATATTTTGCGGTATTTCTGCTCGCTTACAGTCTACTTACCGCAGTCGTTTCGAGATAAGATTTATCTACTATGGTTTGACTCGCGCGCACTTTTTACCTCGTCTATCTCGTATCTGCGTTAAAAATTATCTAATCGAGCTAATGCAATTAACGGACTATAAATAATATTTTACGCGTAAATATAACCGTGTTTACGTTTTGAAAATTTTCCTCTATCTTTACCGCTTTATACAATAAACGCCTGAGAAACACTTAAAATTTTTTTGCACTTTTAAATTTGTTATAAATAAAAGGGCGGCTTTTTTTCAACATATATAAAGCCAAGGCGCGAGAAGGCGTAAGAATTATAAAAAAAAAAAAAAAAAAAAAATCTGCTTACGTGGCCCCGATCCGATGCACATCGCGATAAATTAGATATTGAGCACTTTTACGGATTCCGTGGCTGGGTGGTCGAGAGGGAAGAAACTAGCGACTAACGAACTTAGTCGTAGAGGAAAAATAAAAAAAATCACTACCCGCGAGTCGATGCTCGATAAAATGAAATTTCCAGCGATGCAAAATATACAAAATCCAATATCCGCGATAGGAAAACCTTCAGCAGCTGAATTATTAATATCGATCGGGAAGAAAAGCCGAAAATAAGGCAGCAAGAGTTTTGGAGGGAGTCGCCGCCTAGACTCTAGCCAATTTCTCAGTCCGCCTGAGAGGTTTTTTGTCACCTGTACCGTTACACTATCACCAATCGGTCTTAAGGATTTCTCGCCTTTTTTTCGACTCATTCCGGAGCCCGGAGAAAGTTAGTAGAAAGTAGATGTTAACTGGCGTAAACATTGGGTAGCGCTAACTAAGCAAGCGCCGAGTAGTGACCGCTGCTGCAAGTTGCGCGGCGGCGACGCGGACCGAGAGAGAGAGACGGGCGCTAATTTTTAACTTGTAAATTCAGAGCTGCATTATGTGCGTCGCCGCCGCCGCCGCCGCCGCGGAGCACCGTTAAAGCACGAATGTTTAAAAACAGGTTCTTATGGTTAATAAGATCGGCGAGTGAAAACGCCGGGTGAGAAAATGAAATATTCATGCTCGCGGACTATAATAAAATAGCCCCCCCTCCCCCTCCCTGTTTCTTTGTGCAGCTTGGATTGCCGCTGCTGTACAATTACATTATCTTGGAGGAGAATTATTGAAGCCGTTGTAAATACTGCGCTATTCTGAAGCTTCCCGGTGCTGGTCGAGAGTTTTTAGCCTTCTTCGAAACGCTGCATCTGTTTTATTTGTTACGCGTAATACAGTTTTAATTAAAAGAGCCTCCATCTAATTGACGCGTGATATAAGTGAAAATATAGCAGAATGACCCTGCGTTTAGTGACACTTGCGTATCATATTCCATTAGATTCAGGCCTACTTGTGTCATAACTGTAAAGCGTGACGTCAATTCATCACCATTAGGCGAAGCCACAAACAGTCGCACTAACCTTTGCGGATAAAAACCGAATTACTTCCAGATCCTCCCCGGTGGCGGCGTAACCGATAAATCGCTAGAAACTTTCTAGATTTTGAAAAGCTAGCTAGTTTTCTAAGAATCTCGCTAGAAATCCCGAACGAACCACATGATTTCTAAAAACGTCTACTAAAAACATCGGTAAAGCAAAGGTAACATTTAAAAGTTTTTTGTTTTAATCGTTTTTTCAAATTGTATAAAATAAAATTTATTCAATAATTATTACATTATTGATATTTTTTATTTTAATTTCATTTAAATATTAAGTCAAAACAGATAATTACCATTTTTAATCAAGTACAAGTTTTTTTTTTTATTTATTATACCTATTTTCACAAGTAATCAACATAAACTATAAGTATTACATTTACTACATTTAATAAGAGTTAAATATGATCAGGCCATTTGACACGACAAGTAACGTCGCTTGTGCTGATATTGTAAATTAAAAATTAATATTAATATACAATTAAAAATGTCGATAACTATAGTAAATAACATTAATAGATTATCCCAGTCTCCAGCAAAAACTGACATTGGGACACCACTGTATTTATTTACAAGGGTCTAATAACATCAAAGCTCAGGTGGTTCGGAAGTCGGTTCGACTTTATAAGCCGTTTGCCCCGTCGCGATTTGGCAAGCCGCAAGGTAGCTTAAAAGTCGACGTTAAATAAGACGATAAAAAAAAGAATCTAGAGTATACTGGCTAGAACTCATCGACAATTTTCCACGAGCTTCATTAAAAACCCAAAAGCATGCACCCGTTGCAGCTTACATTAGTATTATCGGCGCTGCAGCGCGACGTGCGACTCGTCGAGGGGGCGAGCCGAAATTCCAGCCCGTCTTCCGCGGCCCCGCGCATGCCGATATTATGCGGGCACGAAATTCCCGCCGCGTGCTTTCGACCGGAAGCGGCGTACGCCGAAAACCGCCGCCGCTCCTTCCAGGACCCGCCTTACTGTTATCTCGTCGGCAGGCCGCAACTCTTGCGTACTAACGCGTCAGCCCAGTTTCGGCGCATTCCCGAACGCGAAGCGCAACCCCCCCCCGCGTCGGTTAACCCTCAAAGCGGAGAGCCGGGCCCGAGCAAGAGATTTTCCAGTTACAAAGAGCTGTCTATGCAGTGAATGCTTGAGCATGGAAATATTTTTTAATAAAGTCTAAACAAAAATACAAAAATTAGTATGTTCTGAGAAATTCATCTATAGGTCGATACACAGTAACGTCTAAATTTTTTATGCACATTGAGAGAAGAAATATAGTAAAAATTACCATACTGTCTAGTAAAGCCACCACAGACTGTCAAAACCAAATGAATTACTATACTTTTTAAAAAATTTTACTATACCGTTTGGTAAATTTTTCTCTAAAGTATGGTATTTTTTTGGCTTTGACAGTCTGTGGTGATCTTACTAGGCAGTATAGTAATTTTAATTAAACTTTTTTCTCAGTGTACACGAAGCAGTAAGCCGGGCTCGCGGGCCCGCTGTCCATTGCAACGTCATCTGTGAGTACCGTGATAAAAAAAGCATTCATGTCACTCATTTCAGGATAAGAAAAACAGTTTTCACGAATACTTTTCGGCTTTTACACACATTTTGCTTGATCCTCCTGGAGGAAGCTTTGTGGTACAATAATTTGTTACTTTAAATAAATTTACCATTATTATACAGAATTTATTATATACAATATTTACTACAATAATATAGTATTGATAGAAGATTAAAATGTCCCATCGATACTTCGTAATTGAAGAGGGAAAAATTAAAATAATCGTTCTGGAATTGTTTTAATTTTTATTTAAGCGACTGTATTAACACGAGAGTTCAGAAAAAACCTAACTGGGACTTTAGACAAGGTTCGCCGTTCAAATTTTGTGAAAATTATTTCATTTATACGTTTCAAAAGCTTGAGAAAAGTGCTTGACTAAACACCGAAACGTAAATAAACATAAAAACATGTCCAGAAGGATTATTTCAATTTTTCTCTCTGCATAACAATATACTATTATAATTTACTATTTATTATAATTGATACAGAAATATAATTGTATTATTTAAAAAGCTTGAAATTATAAGTAAAAGTGATCAAAATCATTCGGTTTTCCTATATTCTTACTCGAAGAAACGGGTTGAAATTTCAATGGTCCCGAGAGGCCCGTCTTGCCACACAACGTCACGATTTTAGTTTGCCACCACCAGGGTCCAAATCGTCGGGGGGCGAGTTCGGCGACGAACGGAGACAGCAAAGCCGCTGCGGCGGCGGTGGGGGAGAAATCTATTCCGTCGAAGCCGCCGCGGGTCCCGCTTTTTCAGCGTCTACCTCGAGAGCGCCGAGACCTTATGCCGTAGAAGACCCGTCTGCTTGGGCTCTACCTTTATAAGGACTTGATTGAAAAGTCGCGAGGCCTCACCTACGGGCGAGCCGGCCGGCTCTCCCACCGACTCCCCCCGTGGCACCTGCTGCCTCGTTTCTGCGGACTTTTTGCCCTCCCCCCCTCCAGCCCGCTAATTTAGACGCGGGCGCGAGCTTAGAGGGGAGAGAGGGGCGAATATATCGAGGACGGCAATTTGTTTTATTAAATCGTCGATTAGCCAGTTTGCGGCCGCCGCTGCCATTTTTTTCTCTCTCCCGGCGCGCTTAGCAGCCGCATATATATATATATATATATATCTCGGGCCGCGTTTCTCTTTTCTCGCGCGTTTTCTCCTCTTATAGACGCCTTTTGCAGCTCGCTCGCGCGCGCGCGCGCGCTCTCGCCTATATAAGCCGTGCATCCTTTAAAACAGGTTCATTCCTTCGCCTCGCGTCCGGAATCGGTTTCTTTCTTTTAAAACGCTCGCGCGCCTCGAGAGAGCCCCGCGCGACGCGCGACGGGGAAAAGAAAATATTTAATTAATCGTATTATCGTGTCAAACGTCCGCTTTCGTGTAATTTATGTGCCATAAGTATTTTTTCTCTCGAAAATCGAATCGCTCTCCTGGTAGCGCGTTAAGAAAAAAAAAACAGAACTGTCGCTCGAGACAATAAAAAAAAAACGGCGGCTTATCTCTCCCGACTTCGTTAGAATTTCAAATTATCGCAGCCGATCGCGATCGTAAAACATTCAATGAAACTTTATTTCTTCATAAATAAATGATTTCTCAATAAAATTGCGCGCCGCGGGAAAAATCTGCAGCGACGAACGAGGCGAAGCGCGCGGCGCACACTCCCGACGACGAGCGTCGCGTCGATATAAAGCACACAACGTCGAGCCTCGAAACATTTATAATTTCTTTATCGAGCCTGAAATATCTGTATATTCTTTAAAATGCTAAACTACGCGCCGCGCGGCAGCGGCGGCAGTATATAACGACCATTGTTCCTCCTGTTCCTTTTCTCGCTTGTCTCTCTCGTGTTATATATATTTTTAGACGTAACTCACGTCGGATGCGCTCGGCGGTAGTTGCGGACGCGCGCGAGAAAAGTCCCCGACAAATTTATTAACGAACGCGGCCGGGCTTCCATCATTAATTTCGATGAGGCAATAGTCGAGCGATATATGCCGTATTGGCTTGACGGAAATCCAGGGAGGCTTCTTCTACTGTCTGACAGAGTGGATGAGTTTGCAGTTAGTATCGTTGGAGTGCAAAGAAATTATTTTTCTCAATTTTTGTAAATCTGTTGAAATTAAGAAAACTTTATCTAAACTTTTTCCAAATGTTTACGGTCATCAAATTCTGAATCTTCAAGTGTGCCTGTGTCTGATGGGCTAAATTTAGATAAAGTTCATTTGAACTACAACTTCAGCCAAAGTTTGCCCAAGGTAATTTTTTTTTTACGCGGGTTATGTCTAAATATTTATTTTGCTGTTTATTTTGGACTATAAAAAACCAAATATATAAAAAAATCAATATATAAGCTTTGAATAAAATCAGTTTTCTAAAAATATCGTTGCACACTTCAGGCTCATTAGAATGGGGTGTGT
Organism: Ormyrus pomaceus; assembly: GCA_900474385.1. Taxonomy (NCBI): domain Eukaryota; kingdom Metazoa; phylum Arthropoda; class Insecta; order Hymenoptera; family Ormyridae; genus Ormyrus; species Ormyrus pomaceus. The sequence continues at coordinate 3,031 of UCOM01002132.1, read as the reverse complement.
AGCTCTTTACTTTCGAGCTGAATTTATGAACGGCTCTCGAGACGCTTTCGAGCCGTCCAGATTTGACGTGTGTGCTTTTCAGATTTCGAGCGGAATAAATCGATCACCGCTTAGATAAAGGTTCGCGCGCGCAAGCCGCGCAAATTCCAGTGGCGACTCGTGCATTTGTTCGCTCGCGGGGATCGAGCGCGCTTTTTAGCATATTTATCGAGACGACGCTGCTTAGAAGCGAGCCAAGGTAGGCGCCTCGAAGGCTAAACGCGCCGCTCTATCGCGGCGAGCGTGTCCCCTCGAGTTTCCTTTCTAAAGAGGAGTAATGTAGGTTGACGTTAAGGTTGAACCGTCTCTGAATCCCGATCGGCGCACGCATCGAGCGCGTATATACCTCGCATTTGCGTCGGTTGCGTCAGCGACGACTTAGCCGCCGGTCTCATTTTCCCAGAAGCCGTGGCTCGCGGCCCTTTGCGACGCGCAGCGAGAAATCCGCGTTCGCGGTAATGCGATTTCCGCGTACGGAGAGGCGATCATCGGCCGGTGTGCAGTTTCGAGTCGGTTCGAGGTTCAAGTCGAGTCTCGACTCTTTCTTCCGTCCGCGCCATTCTTCTCCCCCCCTCTCTCTCTCTCTCTCTCTCTTTCTCTCTTTCTCCGCGCGGAGCTCGAAAAGTCGTTAGTTCAAAGTGACAAGAAGACACGAGTAGCTCGGCCGAGTCCGGCAGCTACTTCGAAATGCTGTTCACTTGAATTCATTACCTCGCTCAAACGAGCAGGAATTCCGTGGCCGCCTCTCCCTACCCGCGAGAGGCGATCTCTCGCTCTCGCTCCTCTGTGTGTGTGTGTGTGTGTGTGTTTGTGCAAGCGCGAACTCCTTGTACACACCGACACACACACACACAGCTCGGCTTTGAATAATCGAGCGCGGATTTTTAATCCCACCTAAGAGTCTCTCTCTCCTTCTGGAGCGCGACGCCTTTTCGCGCGAGGGGCTTTGGTACATCTTTCGCGCGATTCATCGAGCGCACGCCGGGCTTCCTCGTCCTCTGCGTTGCGTCATTTGTTAAGGTTCGCTCTCGCGTCGGGATTACGAATTGGGCGAGAGCGGAGGGAGGGAGGAATGAAGGTTTTCAGGCCGGCTAACCGAACGATGAATCTCGGCTGTACACCCAGGCGCGATTTGAGCGGCGACGGCGTCGCGTCTCGCATTCCGGAGCGAGCGGCCGGAAAATGAGCGTGCGGAAAAGTAGGGGAGGCCCCGCGCGCGGAAAACCGGCCATTAACCGGAGCGGGTTCGTTAAGTACCGATGTTGTTCGCGGTCCCTAATCTGCCTCGTCCATCTCGCCGCTCGTCGCGCGCATCCATTTCGCAATTCTCTTATCGAGCGCCTCTCTCTCTCTCCCTCCTCCCTCCCCACCTCCTGCGTGCACGGCAGATGCAATCTGCGCGCATGCGGCGCGGTGACGACCGCCGCCGTTCGGCTCCCGAGAGAGCGGATGTTATATCTATGAGAGCCTCGATCGTATACGTATAATTAAAATAACTAGTGAAAAGCTGTATACACCCTCGCGCGCGGGGGAGGGTATTAGCCGCGGCGCAATTAGCCTCTCTCGCGCTGGCAAGGACGCGATCGTCCTCCCTCCCTTTTCGGGGGAAGACCTTCAGCTGCCGCTGCTGTCGGCGGCCTTGGGGGCGCCTCGGGCTCCTTGAGACGTCGGGCTCCCGCGGGGGCCCGATTGATCAATCGGCTCCTTGGGGCAATTGCTTTTTGACACGGGAGCCTGACCTCTCTCTCTCTCTCTCTCTCTCCTCGAAGATATGACCTTATTTAATGCCGCGGCGTATCTTTACGACGGCCGGCCGCGTCGCTCGATTTATTGGCCGATGAGATTCCGAGCGATCGGCGGACGGCCGCCGCTGAAGGCGATCCCCGAGAGCCGATTTATGGCGTCGTGAGCTACTTCCCTCTCTCTCTCTCTCTCTCTCTCTGGCTCGCGAGCGCTCGGCAACTATTAATTTCGCGCGAATGCCCTCGCGGCGATTTATCGATCGGCGCGCGCAGCCGACGAGCGCCGAGGCGTCGCCGAGCTCCCGGTGACACGAGGGGGGCCCCCGCTCGACGAGAGTCGTCGGGCCCGCGGTAATTGAAAATATATCCCGGGCAGAGCTCGGGAGACTTGCGTAATTATCGGCGAGGGGCCAAGCGGACACCCTCGGAGCCGAGTGCTTTATTTGTGCGGAGCGCGCTTTTCTCCGTGGGAAAAAATCGAAAGGCTGCCGATTCCAATTAACTTTCTCCGGGTGAATCGAGGAGGAGACGCCGCGAGAGAGCCAAGGAGAGGCTTTCGTTTCGAGCCGATTGAAAGTAAAAATGCGTTCGAGTGTATCGTTTACTTTTACGAGCCTTCTCACTCTCGATATTTTCAATTTGTTGTAGAAACTCGCGGAATAAATTCATGCTTCTAATGGAACTTCAAACGGCCGGAACGAGAGTTTCTCATCTGCTTTCATCGCCTCGATTTACATTCCGCTCCTGATGATTTACGGAGAGTCGATTAATTCCCACCCACCGTCATTTTTCGATCGAAAGCTTGTTTATTCGCGGGCAGCAAAAACGTATCTCCTCCGCTTCGTTTCGGCGGCTGCCGCGAATCATCCAACGCCCGGCGCGCCAGACAGACTCCGTTGCCGTGTACCGTAAAGCCGGGCGCCAAAAAAGCAGACACCTTCTCCTCGCGCTCTCGCTCGTCGCGGAGGTTGTTCACCGTCGAAATCGCGCGCGGCGCGTCGATCGATCGGGAGGGCTCTCGAATTCCTGCGCGGGGCCGAGAGAGAGAGAGAGAGAGGAGAGGAGAGGAGAGGCGCCGGCGACGGCTCTGCACCGTCATTTAGCGGCGTCGCTCGCGTGGGACCCGCCAAAGGGGACTTTCCACCTGCTGCCCCCCGATCTTATCGGGGACCGTAAGAACTCGGCGAAAGAGCGGTGTCGTGTGTGCATGTACGAGCCGCCGCCGTCGCACTTCCGACACTGTGTGCGCT
>UCOM01002131.1:0-30031 GCA_900474385.1 Ormyrus pomaceus | reverse complement strand
AAAGCTAAGTTCAATAAAAGTTCTTAAACTATTCATATTTCTAAATAAGTATTCATAATGAATTCCAAAAGTATTCTTATTGTACATTAAAAAATAGTTCTTTTTTAACTCATTCTGAGTTCATAAAGAATTCAAAAATAGTTCTTTTTTTTCGATGCTATGAATGCTTTCTGAATATCCCGTGTATTCCAACTTACTGACATAACCTGTGTAACTTTTGAAAGTAAAATGAATACTTTCTGATTAGTTTCGGGCATTAAAAATGAATTCAGGATTTTTTCAGGGTTACATAATGAATTCATTTTAAACAGTTTTTGCCATCTGGGTACGTTATATGAATTATATAACTCACCTCGAAAGTCGATTCTATAATAGATCACTGAAACTGAAATGTTTCTTGATGAGAGGCTTCTGCACTCGTTGCTCGGAAAACTGGGAAATATTTGCAGAGTATGGCCTCAGAGCCGGATTTAAGCACTAGGCGGAGTAGGCTGCAGCCTACCGGACCCCCACCAGCTGGGGGCCTGCATCAGCTTGTATTAAACAAATGATTTTTTTTTTAATAAAGGTTTACATATCAGCAAGTATATATATATATAAAAAATTTATATAAGTTTCCCCTTTCTTTTGACTTTTTCTACTTTTTATAAAATAAAAAATTGTTTGGGTTTCTAACAATAATTTCTTGTTGGTAAATTTAAAAAATTTTTAAAAATCGATCTTTTTTAAAATTCACATCTTTTTTAACATTCTTCTCATGAAAGTATTAAAATCTATTTAAAATGACAAGTAAATGTTTACTTTATATATAATAGATTGTATGAGTAAATTAAAATTATACTTTTTAAGTAATATTATTCAGTAAAAAAACTTAGTTTTCAACCAATCATTTCTCATTGATCTTTTTTAATATCTGTTTAAAATGACAAGTAATTTTTTCAGCCTTTCAAAGTAGTGAAATCCGAAATTATTGGCAAGTTCTTTTTAACGCTTATCATTATTTTTTTTACGTAGTGCGAAAGTAAAGATATTTTGCGCGAAAAAGATGTTTTCATGTTACTGGCTGATGTATTTTGTATTAGTCAATTAACTAATTTATATTCTATTTGAATTGTCGCGGGCTATTAGGGTCTATATTATAAGAAGCTAGCTGTATTATAAACAAGTAGCGACCATGAAGTCCTTCACTTGTGCTTAATTCAGCCTTACTCGCGACAAGTAGTTTAGTTACTCGCCTCTCTTTTAACTACAAGTTCATATAAAACTAGTTACTACAAAAACTACAGTCTTTAGTTATTACGCCTACGCTATCTTTCCACTCCTAATTAATTAATATCACTGGCAAAGTAATTTTGAACTTTTCTTCTACTTGCATAAATTTTTATTAAGCATAATTAGAATTAATATAAAGCTTTAATTATTGACACAATAAATATTTGAAAATTTCGCTAGCCAATATCAAAGTATAAATAGCACGGTCGGCTCAGGCTTTAGTACCCATACTTGCCTTCGGAGCGCGACCGCGCTTTTTGATAATCTGTAAAAATTTCAAGCAATTTTTTCAATTAGTTTTTGAGTAAAAAGCTGAAAATTGAAAAAAATGAGTTTTCTTTGTCCAGCGATACGGAAGTAAAAATGCTTTAATTTAATTGAAATTGTGGAAAAAATGAGATATTTTGTATGTTCAGAGCGGCATAGTTTTTAAGCTTACGAAACTTAGTAGTTCAAAAGATATGAAGGTTTTATTATTTTTAAAAAAAATTTTTAAATATCTGTATCTTAGTGAATAGTAGTCGGTCTTTTTCAATGATCGGCCACTAATTTTTTTCGTCTTCAACTAAATTTTCAAAATTAAAAACAATTTTTAAAATTCATCTACTAGTTTTTATTTTATAACGATTTTAAATTATGTATGGTATTGCAATTATATATATAGCATATTACAGTCATATTATTATTATTATTATTTTATTATGATTGTTTGCATTAGTTTCAGCAATATAGTTAGACAAAATCCAATCATTTTTTGTTTTATTCAATTCTATTTTATGTTAACTTTAATAATTTTATTGATTAATTTGAAAAAATTATTCCTTTATTTTGATAAATGATACAGCTCTGTAATCTTTTTCTGTTCTTGAGCATTTGTGAAACTTCGTGTTAAAGAAGTTAATTTTTTAGTAGATGTAAAAGCTGGAATGTTCAGAATTTTCAGGGCAAAGTTAGATAATTTTTTGTGGTTGCGCGCTGCAACCCGCCAAAATATTTCTCTGGAGTCATAATTTTGTACATTTTATACATTTTATATATATTATACATAGCTTTAGAAGAAAATAACTTGATATCGCGAACTTCAGGAAACCTCAGACTTTGTTACGGTATGTTACATAGTTTACGACGTGTAGAATACTAACCTTTTCTACGGCCACTTTTATACGTACCCATCCCTGCTGGTCAGTGGTGGGTACGTAAAATACGCATTACGCGGTGCCGTAAATTTTATTTACGACGCGTCGTAAACGTATGTATGTAGCAGTGGTGGGTACGTAAAATACGCGGTGTCGTCAATGCTATTTACGACGCATCGTAAACGTATGTATGTAACGTCGTTTTTGGATCCATTTTATACGTGTATTAAATGTCGTACATGAAAGCCAATGAAAGCGCACGCAGCACGCGCGCTTATTCGATTTTTGGAATCGGAGACTGCGGCAGTTGCCATTCCGATGAGAGCTTGCGGCGCTCGCGCACTTTATCAATCATTTTGCTGTAATTTTGAAGAATGGGTGGAAGAAAGGAGCATAAAAAAATCAAAAGGGACTTTTGGAAGACTAAATTCGGTCAATTGTCGATTTTTTGAAAAATTTGATTTCAATTTTTTTTAATGATAGGATTGAGATATTTCAATCGAACAAAACGCATTTTAAAGAGCATAAAAATACCTATGAATAGTTTGAAATTATGTTGTTGAAATCGATTGTTAATGAATCTCAGAGATAATATTGGAACGATAAATTAGGAGGAAGCTAAGTGCCAATAAATTGGCAGCGGTTTATATATTTTTTAAAAATGAATCGAGTATATAGGCTTATTTAACCCTATGCAAATTCGCGTTGATTGGCCCGATCATCTGCCGGATCTGTCAATAAATAAATTAGTTGTCGGGTGTGCTGAGCAATAAAAAAAATTGTTTAAACACGCATCATGACATATAATTAAAACTTAATTGTCATTCATAAAAAGTGTATTAAAAACCTGCTTTCATTGCAAAAACTTCGTAAAAATTTACGACACGCGTCGTAAATATAATTAATGTAATTTATGTCGTAAATGTAATTAATGAAATGAAGCGAATTTTTCAACCTACAAATGAAGTTTTTGCAATGAAAGCAGGTTTTTAATACACTTTTTATGAATGACAATTAAGTTTTAATTATAATATGTCATGATGCGTGTTTAAACAATTTTTTTTATTGCTCAGCACAGAACCGGCAGTTGATCGGGCCAATCAACACGAATTTGCATAGGGTTAAATAATCCAATACACTCGATTAATTTTTAAAAAATATATAAACCCCTGTCAATTCATTGGCACTTAGCTTCCTCCTAACTAATTTATCGTTCCAATATTATCTCTGAGATTCATTAACAACAATCGATTTCAACAACTTAATTTCAAACTATTCTATAATTTTTTTTCTCCGAAATCATAGGTATTTTTATGCTCTTTAAAATGCGTTTTGTTCGATTGAATTATTTCAATCCTATCATTAAAAAAAATTGAAATCAAATTTTTAAAAAAATCGAAAATTGACGTCAAAACTAAGTACTTTGCAGTAAGCTATATTTTCACCCTATTGATTTTTTTCTTATAATGAAACCCATACGGTCGTATTCCGTATGCTTCTTTCTTCCACCCATTGTTCAAAATTACAGCAGAATGATTGATAAAGTGCGCGAGCGCCGCAAGCTCTCATCGGAATGGCAACTGCTGCAGCCTCCGATTCCAAAAATCGAATAAGCGCGCGTGCCGCGTGCGCTTTCATTGGCTTTCATTTACGACATACATACATTTACGTCGCGTCGTAAATAGCATTTACGACACCGCGTATTTTACGTACCCACCACTGACTGGTGCCCAGCGCTGCGAAAAATCGGATGCTAACGCCAATAAGTTAGCTCCCCCTGTCGTCGACTGACTTCAAGTAACCAAGTTAGCGCTGAGACTCTCTCTTTCTCTCTCGCGGGAGCCACCTGATTGGCGCGGGAGCCATCAGCCATATTCAGGTGGCCCCCGCGAGAAAGAGAAAGTCTCGGCGCCATGAGCGTGCTATATTCAAAATTTTAAAATAGAAATTGTTTTATCAAGTTATTAAAAATCGATAAAGCACAGTATAATAGTACATTGTGCAACTAGGGGAGAAAATGAGCTATTTTAAGCGAGGGTGAGAAATAGCTTTTCTCCCCGTGTTACATACCGTGTTTTTGTCAACGAGGGCATGGAAGGCCCACATTTGGTGTTAGAAAGTTGGGTACATGATCGTGCATTTCAAATCGTGCACAGAAATAGTAAAAAAAAAATTTTTTTTTTAAATTTTAAAAATAAAAAAAAGTAACTTTCGTCCGGTAAGGGGGAAAAATGACTTTTTTCCCCGCTCGGACAAACAATTTTGGCAAACGTTTGGAATGCTCGATTTTCTACGCTACTTTGTAGCGTGAAACGAGGGCCATTTCATGCCCGAGTTGGAAAAAATGTTTTATGATGTTAAAATATTAATTATAGTACTTTTCGACACTGGTGTGGAAAATTAGTAAAAATAGAAATATGGAAATAAATCAAATGCTTATACTATTCTGCGATTTAATCCAATAAATACAAAAGCTACAAAATATTTCGCATATTAGTCATTTATTAAAAAGCCTTTAAATTTATATTTGACGAAATGTTAGTATTCATATATACAGCAGCTCTTATAAACAAAACTTAATTATTTATAAAAATACTTTTTATCAAATCTAACGGTTGCACCGCATTATACCGTTAATACTTCAAGATTTACATAATGAATATAGAAGGATTTTGGATTTTATTAATTTCTTACGTTAACTTGAATTTCCTGCAGCCTCATTAGAATATGTCCAAGGTAAGTCAGTATTGAATTTGCTTCGGTGAACAGCATTTCGAGCCGCATATAATCTCTGCAATTACAAATAGTTAATGTATAATTTAAAATTTTTCATTTATTTTACTAGAAAAACGAAGTCTGTAATTCGTGCTTACAGCATTATCAATGTAAGCTTCGCACGCATAACACCATACAGACAGGTCACTAAAACTAAGGGCCAAATAATGTTGAGTTTCTTCTTGATGTAATAGTGCATGCTGATTTATATTTCTCGCACAATGAATTGTATAGCAAACTAGGCATATCCAGTTTTCTTCCATACTTTCGCATTCAATGCACGGATTATTAACACTTATGCCAGTAACAGGTACATCAGTAATTGAATTCAAATGTGGGCAATTTCTTAAAGGTATAACTGCGAACATTTCTTCGTTTACCAAGGCCTAAAATATTTTTTAAAATTTTTTATTAATTATTCTGTAAAAAAATATTGAAATAAATGAACCTGTAAATTATCTTGAAGATAATCCATCAAAGTTGATCCAGCACCAGTTCCTTGTGAAGAAGAACTTGGTTGATTAGGATTGTTAGTGCTACTGTCCGAATTATCTTTTGATTTATTAAACTCGTTTTGCTTTTCTTGATTAGGATTTACACACTCTTTAAACTTCAAATTTTGAAATTCAAGTTCAAGTTCTCTTATTTCATCGCTTAAAGGTGTCTCGTCTTCTCCTTGGTTGGGTTTGGAATCAGCTGGAAAATTGTTACTGGCATTTATTCTCTCAGTAGGTTTTGCACGCGGTACTTTAGGTTTTGGAAGAACATTTTCTCGAGGTAAAGACTTTTGGAAGACTAAATTCGGCCAATATTTTTTGTGAGTTTCCAGAACATTCATAATTGACGTCACAGCACTTGGACATGGTATTTGATTGGCTTCAAGAGTAACTAATGGATCGCCAAAAAGAGCTTTTGTGCACATAGTCATTGCATAAGCAATTGAATTTACGTTGTAACCACCTTCCAAAGTCAAAATCATCCGTCCGTTAGCCAATGAAGATAGCCAGTGCGTCATATGACCGAACATTTCAGTACTAACTTTACAGCCTAAAAAAATAAATTAAGGTCAATTATTTTGTATCTTTATTAAGTTACTCAAAAAACCTCTCAAATAATATATACTACCTCCTAAAGGATCTGCAATGCAAGCATCAAAACCTGCCGAGACTAGAATTAATTCAGGATTATACTGGTAAGCTATTGGCATCACAACTTGTTGAAATGCAGCAATATATTCAGCATCTCCCATTCCCCTCTGTAAAAATGAAAAATTAGAAAAATTTTGAATACAAAAATATCAATTGAAGCTTAAAGATACTTAATATACCTTATTCCAAGGAATGTTTACATTGAAGCCTTCTCCTGGACCAGAACCTACTACATTATAATTAGCTAATGTAGAATGAGGGAAAAACTTTCCATTATCGTAACGATGTAGTGATATATATAAAATGGTTGGATCATTTTCCAAAATTGATTGTGTTCCATTTCCATGATGTACATCCCAGTCAACAATTAAAACTCTGGAAAATAAGGAAAAAAATACGTGTTCGTAAAGTTTTGGAAAAATAATTGTAAAATAAATTATACATAAAAAAATTCACCTCTTTAAGTTATGTTTTGAGACAGCATACTTGGCAGCAATAGAGACGTTGTTAAAAATGCAAAAACCACATGCTGCACCTCCTTCTGCATGATGTCCGGGTGGTCTAATAATAGCCACCCCACTTTGACTCTCTCCATTTAAAACACTGTCAACTACTTGAAGTAATGAACCTGCTGATACCCTGGCACTATTCCAAGTTTCAGGATGCAAATATACAGAATTTAAGTTTGAAGCTTGTTTTGTCAATTCTTTCAATTTAATTTCGGCTGTTTTTTCAATACTATTTATATATTCTTCGGAGTGAGCTAATAAAATTTCATTTCTACTTGCTTCTCTTCCCTTAAAACAAAAGACACAAAAATAATCATTAAATTTAAATAATCCAGAAAATATTAGGGAAATAATAGTAGAGACGAACCTGTAAAATAAGACATCTTTCAAGTAAATTATAGTCTTTGTGTTTGCTAAAAATATTAGAAATTCTACTTGGTTTTTCAGGATGAGACTCATCAACAACGTTACAATGATTTAACATCCTTTCATCATAAATAAGACACACACGATTTGGAGCTCTGTTCAAGTTTGTATCTAAAACGTACAATAATTTCATAATAAATTTATTTCTTACATTATTTCTTAGAAATTAAATTACTTTGTATAAGAAAATCTAGTTTTTTATTTATTTCTCGGAGTTCTTCTTTTGATTGAACAGGATAGCAATCACGAGTTTCATAGACGGTTGGTAGATTTTCTGGACCACTGTAAACATTATTTTATGTTTATATTATACATAAAATATATATTAAAGTAATCATTACTATCTTACTTAAATATAACAGTAGGTAAATGTTTCTCTTCTCTGGGGATAACTATTTCATTAGAATTTGGACCATGAACACTGTACGAATTTTGGAATTGATAACATTTCCATTTCAATCTGTGTGCATATATCACATTTAATATAGTTTCTTGAACACTAAAAAGATAGAAATATTTAATACAATATATATATTTTTAAATATCTATTAATAACAAAAAATGTACCTTTTACAAGGAGGAGTTAGTGGTTGCAGCATGGGGCAAGGATTTCCTAAAAGCGCTCTAAGCGTCAGAGCTGCTCCTTCTGCCAGTGATCTTAGACAATATCCTCCCTAACAAGATAAACTTAAATTAAATAAAAGTAAATAAATTCACTTTTCATAATTTACCTCTAAAACTACTGCGACTTTTCCTGATGCAAGACCCATAAGTGAAGAAATCAAATGAGCGTAGCAAGCTGGTGTGATTTCCATCAAACCCTGTTCTCAAAATTTATAATATTAATAATACTAATAAAGTAGGTTAGATATTAAAAAAATTAGATAAAAAAATTATATGCACATTTTTCAAAATTGATTTAAAAGGCTTAATTAATTGGTTAATTAATTAGTATCATATCCTTTAAGTTATCATAAATAGACAAAATTTGAAGTACAGCATACAACCTTTTCATCTCCAAGTGCTGAGTCAAATCCAGCTGATACAAGGATTAACGTAGGACAAAACTAGAGTAAAAAAAAAAAAAAAAAAAATTAATAACAATGAATTACCTCTGAACAACCAAGAGCTGCATCATAACCAGCTGAGACTATGATGAGATCCGGTTGAAACTAAAACAATTTCGAAATTCATTAATGCTATTTCTATATTTAGTGAAAATAGGTAAAAATAATTACTTCATAAGCCATTGGAAGTAAAATTTGTTGAAAAATGGCAAGATAGTCAGCATCTTTCATTCCAGTCTTATTAAGTGGAACATTAAAATTATATCCTTCCCCAGCTCCTTCTCCAATATAATGATAATTTGATTCTCTTAAATTTGGCCAAAATGTTCCATCTTCATATCGATGAATAGAAAAATAGACAACTCTAAAAATCCATAGATATAAAATCGATAATAAATTAATTGATTAAAATTTGGGAATATTTATTTTTAAAATTTACCTTGGATCATTATAAAACATTTGTTGTGTTGCTTGACCATGGTGTACATCCCAATCCACAATCAAGATTTTTTTTGCTAAATTACTTTGTAAGGCTACTTCAGCTGCTATTGCTACATTATTAAAGAAACAATAACCGCAATATTCAGATTTCATAGCATGATGACCTGGTGGTCTAAAAAGTATTTTATTACATTTTATTGATATTATTAGATTAATTTTTTGGGATATAATATAATACATACCTTATTATAGCCATTCCATTTTGAACATTTCCTTTACAAATATCTTCTACTAAATTAATTGTTGACCCTACAGCAAGTAGAGATAAGCGATAAGTTGACTAAAATGAAAAAAATTAAGTTAAATCACTTTTACAATGTAAATAAAAATAAATTAAAATAAAAATAAAATTTTCTACAAACTGGATGAAAATAAACAGCATCATATTTTGAGGCCAGTTTCTCTAGTTGATCTTTATCAGTACAATCTTGAGTAGATTTTAAAAGATCGATGTGTGCTGGGGTATGCTTTAATCGAAGCTCAGGAAGTTCAGCACTTCTGGGAGAAATATATTTACATTGTTTGATTAATTCCAATTCTTCACATCTTTCAAGAACTCTTGTAAGCCTTTCTGGACACTCTGGGTAATTAGTATCCCATAAGCAGTAATGCTCAGACATTGAACGATCAAAAATTATTCCAGACTCTTTTCGAATCATATCTTTAGCATCAACAGATTTCTGATAAATATCTTTTATAACAACAGGGATACCCTTTTTGCTTAAAGCTTTCTTACGTTGAGCTTCTTGTTTTGCTGCCAGAAGAGCTGCAGATGGTTTAGCCTATAAATAAAACAAGATTATTAAACGCTTATTATGGAAATGTTTGAACAATGAATTGCACTGATATAGAACTTTGATAAGATAAGATACATAATGAAAGATAAATGATGAAAAAAAAAACAAAAATAAAAAACTTGTAAACTTTAGATAAATTGTTTTAAATAAAATATTTATTAACATATTTATGTATTTAAAATTATAACAAAATTAAAAAGTAAATGTTAATTTTTTAATTGTAATAATTAAAACCAAATAATAAAATTAATAACGTAAAATTTACATGAGGCAGTTTTGTTGACTTTTTGTTGATCATGTTGTTAGTGGTTTCAGGCTTTACAGACATATTTTTTATATCATTATTTGCTTTAAACTTCTTAACGTTTTCTAGTATTTTAAGATATTGAATTTCACTTTCTGCAGAAAGCGTAAGAACACTGAAGATATCACCATAAAAATCTACGTTGAGCTAATGGAGATGAAAACAAATGTAAACTTAAGATATAAACTAAAATATAAAATAATATGAAATTTTAAATGGTTTAAAACAGAATAAAGCAAAAAGAAGGTGTGGGTGATGGTAGAAGTGAAACCAAGCCATATTTAGCAAGCAAATCTGTTATGCAAATGAACTCCACTTCTCTCTTTCTCTCATAATGTATGAATGATCAAATAAATTTTGTGTCTACTAAAGGATGATAATTGGATGATTAAGAAAATTATTATATTTCTTTGCTTTATTCTGAACTTTATCCAGTTTAATGGAAAAAAAAGTAAATATGTGTATATTAACCTTGAAAGTTTATCACATTATTATCATAAGGAGAAAATAATTATAACAGAGAAAATAAGATAAAATTTTCTTTATGAATTTTTTTAATTACTTGCTTTTTACGCAGCTTTTTTAGCTTGAAATTTACCATTTAAAGTACTGGGTTTTATCCGTTTCTGAAATAAAATACAATAAGGCAATTTTTCGGAAAGAACAATCCATAGAAATAATATCCTTTAAGATTAGTTGATATTTGTTTTAACTCTTCTTCTTGCATATCAATAATTATAATTTTGATGATTATTTGCCGAATAATGACGTATGTGATCAGTTGTCACTTTGTCAGTGTCACTAAAGGTGATAGTTCCTTGTCATAATTTCAGGAAAGGAAACCACGCCGTTCGATGCGGATGACGGCCAGAAAACGAGAAATTGTAGTTTGTAATTGTACTGGTGGAGTAGTTCCTTGTCATGACTGTTGTAAGACTTAATTTGTCATTTCGAGTGTAGAAAGTCGAAATCAATAAATTAAATGATTAGTTTAATAAAGAATTTAACGAATATTTTAAAAATATGAAAACAAAATTAAATATCTTATATATAGTGATTCGTGATACGTGCGTCTGCACTGTCTGCAGTCGGTATAAACTTGTGATGTCGGTAAAAAATGCGGGAAAAGTCCGAATGTAACCAGGCTTTTGTTCTTTGTTATAAGTAAAAGCTAAATTCATTATATTTTCACTAAAATTCCATTTTTTTCCTCAAGAAAACTACTTTTAATTCATTTTTTTTCTATGATCATATTATTTTCATAGGAAGAAAAGCATCTAAAAATAAAATGAGTTCATTTGAAGCATACCTACACGATTTGAACATATGGATGACAAATACTGCAGATTCAACTTGTTCTCTGAACCTGTCTGAGCCAATCAGATTTGAATGTAGGCTACCTCGTTAGCTATAGTATCCTTGATCTAAACATTCGTTAGGATTTAAAATTCGAAAGGTTGCCTGTACACAAAAAGGAGTAAAACTAAAGAAGTAAAGCAAGAGAAAAAGATTCAGTAATATCGTAATAGAACGGTATTAAAAGATTCAAACTTACCTCAGTGAGGAGTAAGGTTTCTTAGTCAATGTAAGGATCTTTAGATATTGTTACAGCGACACTTTTTTATTACGAAAACGTCTACCGAATTACATTTCACGTGCAGCGGTTTCTCTGCAAAAGATCGAAGTACGCATTAATAAATAATCCATGTTTACTTGGTTAATATATAATCATTTATGATCTAAAATTAAAATTACATTTCAGTTTACTTTAAACATAAGTATAATGTTCAAGGGGAAAGAAAATAAAATTAAAAGCAAGCCGAGTGTACACAGTTCTATAGAATCACATAAAAAATCTCACAATGACAGACCAGAATCAGTGGAATTAAATAATGACAAAAAGTCTGGTGAGTTAATGCCTCCACCTAAGTTACCTGATTTAACTGTGCTTTCAGACATTATTAACAAAGAAAAGGTAGACAATTTGAAAGAGCCAAATAAGACTAACGAAAAGAAAGGAGAAAATGTTAAGGAAGTGACTAAATTAGAAGATAAGACTCAAGAAAAGAAAGGAGAAAATGTTAAGGAAGTGACTAAATTAGAAGATGAAAGAACAGAAAATAAAAGTGAGAAAAAGAAACAATGGACTGTGACAGATTTTGATATTGGTCGACCTTTAGGCAAAGGAAAATTTGGAAATGTGTATCTGGCAAGAGAGAAACGATCTAAGTTTATTGTGGCAATGAAAGTATTATTTAAAGATCAAATCATTGATGCTGATATAGAACATCAAGTCCGTAGAGAGATAGAAATTCAGACTCACTTAAGGTATTTAAATTTACAACTTTGGAATTTTTCTTTATTCAGAAGTTATTACTTTTATAAATTTTGCACTGTATTTTCAGGCATCCAAATATATTACGAATGTATGGGTACTTCCATGATATAAATAGAGTATACTTAATTTTAGAATATGCTCCAAAAGGTGAATTGTTTAAGGAATTAAATGCTCAACCAAAGAAACGCTTTGATGAACCCAGGTAAAAAAATTAGAGATTCAAAAGCTTTATTTACTTTGAAGCTTTTTTTTAATTCATTGATATTAACTTATTACTCTAAATAGTTTAAAACTAAATTTTTAATTGGCTTTTTAGGGCAGCAACTTACATTTCTCAATTAGCAGATGCTTTGAAATATTGCCACACTAGAAAAGTTATTCATAGAGATATTAAACCAGAAAATTTACTACTTGGGTTAAATGGAGAATTGAAAATGGCTGATTTTGGTTGGTCAGTACATGCTCCATCATCAAGAAGAGAAACATTATGTGGAACTCTTGATTATTTACCCCCAGAAATGGTCAATGGCCACACTCATGATCATACTGTTGATTTATGGGGAGTTGGTGTTTTAAGTTATGAACTTCTTGTTGGTAAACCACCATTTATAGCTGACACTTATGATGAAACTTATAATAAAATTAGGAAAGCAAATTATAAATGTCCTAGTCACGTTAGTAGTGGAGCAAAAAATCTTATTTCTAAGGTTGGAATCAAAACTGTATACTTAAAATATTGTTAATTAATCAATTACTAATCTACGATTTAATTTTCAGTTGCTTGTAGTAAAACCAGAATTAAGAATGTGTTTAGATGACATATTATGCCACCCATGGATTGTTAAAAATCGCAAGACAGAACCAACAAAAGATAGTTTAAAAAGAAGTTAATTAAAAATAACTATCATTAACATTTTAACTTGAAGATTATTATTTTTAGTTTCATATTTAAAGAAAGCATGAAGAGTTAGAATTTGAAAAGAAAAGCCAATATGAAAAAATTATATCTTATATCTTATTTAATTTTAACACAATCATTTAAAAAAAATAAACGGTATGAAGTACACGGTTTTTTAATAAATTTGACTTCGAATAAGTTAATAAAATAGTTTTGTGTACTCTCATTATTAATATTATAATTATTGATTGTTAGAAATTTTCTCTAATCCATCTATGTATATATAAGCTTTGTTCGATATAATAAATTTTTTTACATAAGTTATTGAATTACGTTTAATTGCTATTAAAAATATTTAAAATATAGACAGGTAAATATAGATGTACAGTTTGTAATAATTATAGTAATAAGTCTGCAATATCAATATACAGTTTAAAAAAAAATGCAACAAACATCTTAAAGTGTTTTTAATGTAGATAGATACTTATATAATTTATAAACTGTTTTTAATGTTTTAAAACATAATTTTAAAACATATTGCATTACAATTATGCGAGAATAATTTTATCAAAATTTTCATTCTACATAAGTTTGTATATTTTATTTAACTTATGTACAATATAAAAACAGTATAAGTTCGATTTAATTTTATCACTAATGAATTTCTTTTTTTTTTCATGTATATATGTAAAAATAAGCATTAAAAAATCTTTTATAATTGCAAAATTTCACTATATTACGATAAAACCGTTGCCCTGGCTTTGTCTCTTAACTACATTAAAAACAGAAAGGAGGTAGCTGCGAGAATCCGAATTAATATAAAAGGTTAAACTATTTTCTGGATCTGGTAAGGATGTTGAATCGGGAGATTCAGATTGTGCATCACTGTTTGTCGAGACACTGGCAATACCAGTACTACTTGTACGTAAAAATTCAGCAACTCGTGCCCTCATCTGTTGGTCCATCTAAAATTTTCGAATGCGTTAACATTTTTTAAAAAGATGTATCTTTTAAAATACTCACATGTACTTCGACTTTTTCAATAGGGGACATTTTTCTGAAGGGTTGCAATGGCGAGTTTGTCGAGCAGTACAGCCTGAGCATAGTTGTCTCGGATGGATTATCGGTACCGGTAAGATCTTTGAGGGGCAGTATTTTTTCAACGCTGTCCTCGGCAACGTTTACAATTAACAACGCTTGCCTCGTGAGGACAAGAGTAACAGCTCTATTAGCACCTTGAATCATTACTTGATCCGCATTAGAAACATACAAAATACTATCGTGGCTTTTGGCAAGTAGAGGCATCAGTCTCCACGCGTATCTCAAAGACGTAGCCCCACATCCAGTGCAGTACTGAACAATAGGCCTTTGTCGAGGCTAAGAAAAAAAAGTATATCATAGTAGGAGGTAGATTAAAATTTAAAAAATCTTAATTACCGATGGTAAAGAATTCCAGCCAGTTCCTTGCAGCAAACCTTGTCCTGTTAATGCAACTAATTCGGCCGCACCACTTAACGGTTTGGTGAGTACCCCTACCAATCCAAGACCGACACCGGTGACAAGACCTCTTGGCGTTGTTTCACCTGACCAAACTTGCTGCAATGGATGATGTGCGAGTCCAGCCACTGCAGCTGTATATAAAAAATATATTGAACAATTAAAAAGTAAAAAGTATATTAGCTTTTCTAAAATAATTTTCGTACCAAGTAAACTCATGCCTAGTCCTGTCAGTCCGTGATATAAACCTTGTGCTACGCCTTGAGGTC
This sequence comes from Ormyrus pomaceus, assembly GCA_900474385.1. Classification (NCBI taxonomy): domain Eukaryota; kingdom Metazoa; phylum Arthropoda; class Insecta; order Hymenoptera; family Ormyridae; genus Ormyrus; species Ormyrus pomaceus. The sequence goes on along the minus strand of UCOM01002131.1, from coordinate 15,094 downwards.
TTATTCTTCTGAATTCTTCTTGACGTTGCAAATGCTCGTCATCTAAAGTCAGTCGATCTAAATTTCTGGCTACGCTTGATGCTAATTTTGTAACCGAATTTACAGTGCCTTAAAAGATTTATTCGAAAGATTAGTGACCGAAACCTTAACTTGAAAAGAAAACTTTCAGTAAAAACTTTACCAGCTGTAATATGCTTTACGAGACTTGCTGAGCCGTGTGTAATGCCGACAATAAAGCCCCAAGGACCTTGTAAAAGTCCTTGGAAAGGCATAGATATAAAATCTTTTAGTCCGGAGCCTAACGCCTGCGCCAGACCTCCCGGTGATCCTAAAATTTCTAACGAGCCAACAACCCATCCTGTCCGAAAAAATAATTATTAGTTTAAATACGTCACTTTGGACAAAATTCATTGCGATGATAACTTACCTACTCCAAATATGGCACCAGATAAGTAATGCATAGCTAGTGCATTGCCAAGTCTGTAAGGTGTTGTCATTAAATTTTTTCTATCAAAAGCTTCGAAATATAATGGTGAATGATCGAACGCCACGTACATATGCACTGAAGTATGCACGCTAAGTAATATTGATACAGGCTCAATTGTGAAACTTTGCAGCCTCAGTGGATGACTCAATATTTTAGTATCGACTAGTATGTAATCTGGTATATAAACATTGTTTGCCGTCAACGAACAGGGCAACTTTTTCATCAAATTTGGTGAAGGAACTACAAAACACGGTGGCAGTATCAATGTTGCATAGTCCATTAACAAAGTAATGTAAGTCCCTTCGATGTAAGCACTTATAGGGGCGACCCTTATGGCAACATCTTTACAAGCTGAAATTTTAATAAATAATGAAGACACAATAAAGAGTTTTTAATATGTTCTTATAAAAAACGAATTTATTTTATTTTTATTTATTTAATCCAGAGTAAATATACCTTTATTATCTTCATCAGTTTCCCATGATAAATCAATAGTTAATAAAGAATTTTCAATGATATTTTTGATGTTCTTCTTAAGACTGTTACTTAAATAAATAGCTGAATCTTTTTTAACAAATGGTTTTTGACTTATAAACACTACAGGAAAATCAAAACCTCCATGCTCAAAAAGTTGATTATCGAATTGTAAATCGCCAACGTATATACTTAAATTTGAATGATTTCTTTTGGAATCCATCATAATTATTGTATCTATCATACATAAACTAGCCACTTCAATTCGTTGTCCATTATCATTTACATCTTTCATAATAACTATGGAAAAGTCTTGAAAATGAATCGTAGCTGAACAATTTAAAATTGTTTTACTTTTGTACTCTGTAATTGTAAATAAATCTACACTTTTATTGTGCGTTTTGTTAGTTTGCATTGTATTGTTCAACTCGGTTGCTGATTTTGTGGTAGAAGGAAGGGGCGATTCTGCTTCTAAAACATCTTCTTGGGCGGAAAAGAACGTTGTTGTTGATGCTGAACTGCTTATATTCTGAAATATTATGAACATAAAATATAATAAAAAATATCGCATTTATCATTCCTAGTTATAATAAAAAAAACCTGTATATTTAGAAATGTTTCCTCTTCCGCACAAGTGGCTAAATTTTCCGTAAATGAGACATTTACGTCATAATTAAGAATAGATCTTCTTTCTAATTTATTTTTTAATTCTTGCGCTGCCATTTCTGCCTGTTATAATTTTAAATTCCGGTAAATAAGTAAAATAATTTCTGCGTTTTACATGATTATTACTAAACATTACCTGAGAAGTGGGTACAAAACATATATAACTTGTATAACATTTAGTTCTCATAATCATCTGTACACCGTTACAACAAGATAATTGTGAATATTGTTCTAATGGGAAGACGGATAAATTAATTTTTTTAGACCAATGTACCTTCTCATTATCTGAAAATGAATAAGTATTAAAATAATACTAAATTCAGCTGAATAAAATAAATATTGCAATTATTATAAGCGCCAGTACCAGGCAATAAACCAGATATTAACATTGACGTAAATTCATTATTATTATTCGGTAAATCTGGTAATTTGCTGCCAAAAATCGGCAGTGTATAATGGCGCGAAGTATTGCTTTCAATCTGACACGTCCATGAAAAATGTTGGGTATCTGGCAGTAAGCATTCTATAACGTAGTAAAATTTTAGTAAATTATATTTTACATCATTATAGATTGTGGTATCAAAATATTACCTGATTCCTCATTTGCCTGTCCCACGACAATTTTATATGCACATTTATTTTCAATAAATAATTGAGGATGTTTATCTATGTGAATCATAATATAGACGGTGCTCTTGTCTTCTTGAGTTGTTATCACGAGGGGCACACTAGTGTGTCCATTCTATTAATCAATGTAGAAGGAATATTAAGTTTAATAAAAAAAAAAAAAAAACATTTGATATAAGCAATCGATAAAAATGTAAATCGACTTACAGGAAGGGCAATGCATCTTCTACTAAGACTTTGATCTACTCGAACTGGACAAGACCAAGTCTTATTATTAAGTCGTAATAAAATGTATAAAGCAATTGGTTCATCAGTTTTCTCAAATAAAGTGTACCATTGCACTATTGGAATAGCATATCTACAACAATAATAAATAATTAATCTAACTGACTTTGTTACGACTCCACATATATTTTAACATTAAGCCTTGATAAAGGCGCAAGAGTCGTAAGGCCGGCTATAATAACAATTTATTTGACAATAACACCATTATAGAAGCTACATTCATTTAATAATAAAAAATTAAAAAGTTAAATAATTATTGTTTCGATAAAAATTTACAATAAAATTACCTTTCATCCATAGAAGGTAAAATACTTATACTTTGTAAGGTTAGATCGTTTGATAAGTTTAAATTAGTCAAAGAATTTGGCACAGCCAATGTTACAATAAATAATTCATAGTCTGTCATATTTCCTATTACAAAATTGCTACTTATACGCACTATGCGCATATCTTTACTTATACATGAATTTATATTCATCATACATATCTGAAATCACATTAAAAAAATGATAAATACTTAATTATGCTGTATAATATCTTGTGAAGAATACTTACACTAGAACCACAATCAATACAAGTTTTAATGTTACCCTCTAAAGGAATTAACCCTTGTATTCGAGGCATGTAAAAACCTCGACTCCAATCTGGCTTAACTAATTGCAACGCCGACGACATAAAAAATGTATCACCAAGATTCACTCCAATATGAAACGTTCCCTAAAAGAACAATTAAAACTTTTACTTTAATCAGAACATTAAAAGAATAAAAATTTCTCAAATGACTAAATGACTCATTTTTACTTCTAATTTTGGAGGTGCTACTATTCCGTAATGTGGTATTCTGCAGAGCTCAATGTCTTGAGAGACAATGGATAATTGGGTACCAAGGGAGTTTAAGATAAAGCACCATGGTTGCAACTCTAAAAGCAAAGTACTCGATGCAAAACCTGCGTCTTCATATTTGACTTGTACGTGCGTTTGAGGCTGATCAGCCGCTATCCAAGTGCAAAAATCATCGTTTTGAAAAGGCCACTTAGACTTTTCTTTTGCAGCTTCTATAGATGTTAAAATTTCCCGAATGCTTTCTTTTTCTGGTCTTTTAAAAAATTTTCGTTGATCCACAGAACTATAAGACAGTGGGACATATGGATTGGAGGCTGAAATTCCAGACCTAAAAATTGAAGAAATAGTAAATAGTACTTTTAGTTTTAGTTAAAATAGTTTTAATATGTACGTACTCAATTTGAAAAGTGAGTTGATGAAAATGCTCAAAAGTTCCAGGGCAGTATAATTGTTGTGTTTCACCTCGACCATTAACGACAGTATTTAAAGACAATTTAAGAGACGGCGTTTCTATTTGAACTCTAGCCGGTACAGGTAAATAAGATCGAATCATGTATAGAGGACTTGCGATTGCCTAAATAGAAAATTTATGAAAAGCGATAAATCTATTAATTACAAATAAAACAAAGTGTATAAAACATACCAGAATCTTCTGTTTTCCGTTCACTTTTTCTATCACGATTCTCACCCAAATACTAATAAATTGGCCTCTTTCCTGTAAAGGAACTGCAAAGTAAAATAGAACATTTAAACATATAATTAAATTTTTTTTTACAAAATTTTTAAAGAAATTACCTTTAACCAGCCAAGGCTGCGCACACCTCGCATTTGGCTGCAAAGGAATATCACCCGTCCAAGACAAATTCGCAATACTAGAAAAGCGCAAACGCATTGCCATTGCCTTACTTTCGCCTAGTACGATAGAGGACGGTTGAGAACTCGCAGGAATATGAAAAATATCTCTTGAAACAAGAGTCTTATTTTTATCCATCGGATCGCATTTTACCAATTTCATTTCGAAACTTTCGACTAATTGATTAATTATTATAAGTTGACCAGAAAATGTAACAAGTTTCTGCGTGGCTGATAAGGATGATACGTTAACGGAAATGACTAGATCCAAAGATGTATTGCTGAAGTCAGCATCATACGTTCCGTCGACGTTTACTGAAAATGGTTTGCTCCACGACCAGCCGTTCTCTTCGATCGCTATTCGCAATACCTAAGAGACAAGAATTTTAACTTAATTCTAGTAAATACATGTTAAAAAAAGTCTGCTCAGTTGTATTACTTTAAAAGTTTTACCTGATTACTAGCATGTCGCCAAGAATAAAAATGGCATTGCCTCGTTTCCAATAAAATATTATCGTCCGTTCCACTTTGGCCAAATCGAATGGGGAGATTAGTATCATTAGCTATAACGTATCTCGTAGTGAGAACTAAGCTATTCAATTTTTGCTGAGCGAGAGTGTCATTCCACAAATGAGCGGCTAGCCCGAGAGTGTGAAACGCGGACGGACTCAGCTTCAAAAAGAAGGATTCGCAGGTCAGAGAGAAATCCGTAGCATCGCTGAACGATAATTGACTTTTGATTTTGACCGAATCCAGAACTTCCTGCAATATTAACAAACCATAATCTAGTATATGCAGACTGACATTTCCAGATATGTTGAGGAGAAGTGCGTTATCTGGCCAATTATTGAAGAGAAAAGTTGCCTGTTTGTACTCAAGCAAACCGAAACATTGTGATTCGGGAATCATGCCGTTTAGCTTGTAGCTCGATAACGGGGTTGGTAAGCTTTCATAAAAATTTTCCTCTAAGTGATTATAAAATGAAATTCGAATCGCTCGAATGTTCAAGGCAGCTTGGATGTTCGGAATGATTTGCGGATTGAAGTAAGAATCAATCCTGAGGCACGCGATCAATGCCTTACTTGACAATAAGTGGCTGAAGCAAGGATTCGACGTTGGCAAAAGTACAATACGCCAAACGCAAGCTGCAGCCTGTAGAGGTCTCCGATCGGGTAAATCTAAGCGGTAGCTGTCGGTTTCAGAAAGGTACAAATCTACGTAACGCTGGTATGCCATTTGAGTTTCGCTCCAATATTCAATGGCACATGGAACTCGATCCTGGATTTTTCCTCCGACGTCGTAGGTCTGTAAAGTAATACAATTTAGTTATTTGTAATAATTTGCATTGAGCACTCGGGTAAAGCTGAACTCTTAAATTTTAATAGCAACCTCAAGGGGCACTGGGCTGACGTGAATTTTGGTAAGCGCACGAGGATGAGGATAACGCCAAGCCATAGCTTGTTGAGGATGTGAAAAGAATACGACCTGGTAAGGGAAAGGAATCTCTTCGCTGTTTCCGTCAACAAATTGGAAGGCTCCAGATTTTAAATCATCCTTGTAGTGCTGTTCGTGATTTGTAAAACTTTCAGGTTCTTCGTACAATTGCGGAGCTTTCGAAGAACTAACTTTTGAGAGAATTTCGTTAAAATCGCTTAAAACTGATCTTACAATTAAAACATGCTTTGGTCCAAAGTCTAAATAAATACAGTCGCTCTCTGCTTGAATCTGAATTTGCGGAGTATTGTTGTCAGTTTGCCAAGATTCCCACAGTAAGCACGTAGTCACATTACAGCAGCATGGATTCAACAAAGCCAACATTTTAGAATCCAGAATCGACGAAACAGTAAACGAATCCCAATTAATATTTCCGTAAATCCTTTCCGGACGTAAAACGTTTGTCACGCTGGCGGAAAGCGAGGCTAAGCTAAAAAGTAACTCTGCTGCTGATTCTGATTTAAAAGAGAAAACAAACTGTTTGGTTGTTAAGTTTATGTCTGGGATGTTATATTTTCGAGACACTGTCAATGCTTGGTTTCCAAATGTAGCGGAGTGTATGCAAGTACTAGTTTCGCTATCGTATTTAGACAGCAGCGTCACGATATTTTCAGTTTCAGTTTCGTGATGTGAAATACATTCAGAAATCTTGTCTTTGATATAAATCAAATCGTTTAACCGAGAAAGAGAAAAATAGACCCTTGTGGGTCGCCCCATATTGATATTTATTTGCGGAGTTTTTCCCACGATAATATCACACTTTACTACTAAAAACGAAGGTGGTATTCCTGTGTCCGGATCAGGTTCACCATTTTTAGTTTGTATGAGCCAAACTTTAAAATCGGATTCAATTGGTAAAGATGTCGATATATCATCAGTTTTATTACTAAGACATACAGCTACATCAAAACAAGACACCTGTAATTTTTTATTTTACTTGCTTATATTTTAATCTTTACACTTACAATTAATAAATGATGCTTATAAACATACCTTAAGTTTTTGGTCAAAATGTTTTTGAGAAAAATAAAGATTTGGCTGATTAACCATAGCATAAAGCAGAGGTTGTTTTAAATTGTTTACATCATCTTCAGTCTCTGATGAACACTGAAATAAATTTAACATTCAGTGGTTTTATTCAAAAATAAATGTTACTTTTATTAATTGTAAATTAAATGTAAATAATATATTTACCATCTCGGATTCATTGTTTAAAGGCTTTTTAATATCGTATACAATTACTGTTACTTTTCCACAATTAACTAAAAATTCAATCGGCGAGTATTCACTTATTTCTTGGTGATACGGTTTTTCCTTAAAAATCAAAGTAAATTTAAGTATATATATTTATTTGCAGTAATTTAGTTGTACTTACAACATTTGAAGTAGTACTAGCAATATCAAAATCAACTCCGCTATCTCTGGCATAATCAGTTTCGGATTCATTGACGATTTGTTTTACCGGAATATTCATTTTAGGAATTAATGTTTCAGAAGTTTGAGAAGATGTTCCTACTTCGAAAGTCTGAACTTCGTCCACGGGTATGGATATTAGATTTTGAAACTGCATGCAAAGAGTTGATACAAGTTTCACTTGGTTCAAGTTTATAATCAATTCTAGATCTGTTAGGCAATTCATTTCCGCAGCACTGGTACAAACTATCGTATCAGGTCTGAATATAATCACTGGAGCAATAATGAAGCAAAAATCAAACCTGTGTATAAAAAAAAAGTGATTTATGCATTTTTAATGCAAATAATGAAGTTTATACATCAAAAAAATTCAATATATAAATACCTTGTGATAACAGGTAGCGTCGAGAAATGAGGTTCCAAACTACTTCCATTTCCTAATTTATTCCATTCCACTGCAGGATTTTCATTCATTGTGTATAAATACGATTGTGACATTCTCTATGAATAAATATAACAAACAATAAGTTAATTAAATCTAAAAATCTTAATGTTTCGGTATTAAATACCTTTGCCACGCTACGTTGATAATCTTTCCAAGTAGTTGTGTGGGCACAAATTCCATCTACATTGATTTGGTACTGTCGATCTTCGACAGCTGACCCAGGCACATTCAGTATGTTGGCTTGCGCGGCCAACTGGTAAATGTCGGATCGTAATGGTACTCTGCATATGGGATTTTCCGCATGCGGAGTGATTCGAACACCATCCACCTAATTTCGTAAGTAGTTTAGTTAATTCATTCTTTTATTTGACGATTTTAATACCTTTTTTTTAGTACCTGTATCATTAACAAATCATGTTTAAATTCTTGACTAAATTCTGAAGCAACTGGTAGCATTAATCGGAATCCTTTAAAATCCAGATAAATTAAAGGAAGTGACTCGTTTCGTAAATTAGTGATAGCAATGAAAGGTGGAGAGGCTTTCTTTCCTTCACTTGTTGCTTCATCGTGAAACGATTTTCTTACCAAAAACGGCTTAATGATTTGAATGTACTTAGAAAGAACACTGGGAGGAACAATGATATCGATCATTTGAATTTTAATAACGACCTCAGTAATATAGGCATTAGTCGGCTGCAAAGCTTCAGTTTTCAAATCTCTCTGTAAATTAAATATAATACTTAATGGGAGAGAAAGATTTAGAAATTTAGTAAAAAATAAACAAGACCTACCCTTTGAGTTTTGTAAGGTTTTCGCGCACCCCATCGAGTATGCACATTTCCTGATTTTGCAACTGTTAAAGTAAGACTTAAGAATCCGGAATCTTCACTTTTTTCAAAATTATCTTCTCTCCCACAAAGTACAAGCCCAACATAATCGCCAAAATCCCAATGTTGAGCTTGAGAACCTCTGTTTAAAAAAAATATAATTCAATATAAAATTTATCCAGCATTAATTTATTATTATAATGATTCTATGATAGTTCTACCTTGAATAATGAAAGATCGTTGCAGTTGTAATTTTGTGCTTCAACTTAAAATATATTGATTGAATATCGACCGAAGTTATAATATCTTCAAGTTCTAAAACTAGTTTCAAAGTAGCATGATCATTTTCACCTAAAACATACAGTTTCACTGCGACTTTCGTTATTGTCCACTGTATGATTGCTGTAATGTGCATATCATCTTCATCTAAAAAAAAGTAATTTTAAATTTTACGAAAAAATGGAATAAAAAAAAATTTATTTTGATTCAACCTTGTCCCGGACTTTCTTTTACTACAGATATAGTAGACGTAGTTGCTGCGTCTTCAAGATACGGCAATTGCGTCGGACTAGATGAGCTCCTTGGCGGAGCAAAATGAATGTCTTTTACTTCTTTGACAGGCTGAGTTCCTACATTCGTTTTATGCGAAGAAACTCTGTCGATTATCTTTGTGATATTACAAAATACAGTGTTTAAAAATACTACCTGCAGAATTATTTAAACTTTTTAATATTATTTATTTTTATTATTATTCAATAATTTAAAATATACATCAACTTTACTTGTTCTTCTGATATTGAAATAATAACTGGTGACGTATCGATGTATAAGCATAAGCTTAATGATGATAGTTTATTATTTAATGTTTCTTCACTTGAAGGAGTTTTGGTCGTTAAATCAAGTGTGGCTTTAAAGCATATTTTTTTAATGAAATTTCGCTGTAAACTTCCCTTTAAGGTAAAACATTCAAAGTTTAAAATTTCAAGGGTCCACGGAAAACTGAGACTATCTAAAATTATAAATTAAATTCAAAATTTTAGAACGTTTTTATTAGATATGCAGCTTATTGTTTTCTTAATAATATTTACGATTGATCCAAATTTTTTCAGGCAGTACTATCGGCAATTCATATAGATAAGTTGATAATCGATCTGGTTGAATATTAGAAGAATGTATCTTCATAATTGGAGATTTTATTACTAAAATTTGTAGGTTTTTATTACTTTGCAAAGCTTGCTCCTTAGCTTGCTCAATGCCTAAAACAAAGATTTTTCTATTAGTATTATTAGTTTTTAAAAGTACTGTACAACTAAAAATTATTCTAAAAAAATGACAACTTGCCCTCCACTCCAACACCACTCATAGTTATCGTTGGAATATAAATAATTATATGCCCGACAGAACCATTTAAAAGCAATCCAGAGCACCGAGGGTAGTATTCCGTTAATCTAGCCAATATGCTTATGTGCTGTAAGTTCTTTTATTAGTCTTAAAGTAAGTTGTATTTAAACATATAAATATGTTTATAATTTTAGAAATAAGAAAAAAAAATGTATAAATTATTAAAATAGAAAGTGTTTGGGTAAATGAAGAATAAATTTCATCAAGATAAAAGCATTAAAATTGAAAGTTTATATAAATTAAACTCTTTAACTAAACTAAAGCTTACCTGTTGCTTACTATCTTTACGAGTAAATTTATCCGATTCATTAGTTTTAGGAACAGACTTTTTCATAGTTTTTTCAATATTTTCGTCAATTTTTTTCCTGTCTTTATCTGAAGAACTATGAACACTCTCATGTAAACTTGGGAAAGTTTTTTTTTTATAAACTGGGTCTGAAATTGCACTTTCTGTACTAACTTGTACTGTTTCTGTTCTCATTGAACTTGTTGTATTCAATTTGTAATATGTAACATGGTAATCTAACCACTGAAGTAAGAGAGGATCTAAGCAACCCTTCATAGGAGAAATTTGAAATGATAAAATTGCTGGATGCCTTTGGTTATTTAAGTCTTTTGGAAATTGTAACACCGCTGTTACTAACGTTTGATTTTCCGAATTACTGTAAGTAATTTTTGTGCATAAAATTGCAAGATTTTATAAAAAATATATTTTTTCAAAGAATAAAAAGTAATTTAAACCTTTGGTCATCCATTTCCGGCCCTGATAGAATAAAAGCCTGATGACATACATTATGTGCAAATATTTTAATAATGGACACATTTGTTATGCAAGATGTAGTAGTCAAAGACATCATCCCCTTATGGTTAATATTTTCTAAACAAAGCTCAATGTAGATCGGACCTGTTAGTATGGTAAATAATAGGTTTTTATGAAAAAATCTATCAATAAAAATATTTGTACTGATGTAAGTATACTTTTTAATACTTGCTTTTTTCATTGCACGCGTCATTATAGAGTGATGAACACAAAAGTGGATTCGTCGTATCCTCGGGATATATAAGAGATGTCAAAATTGAAGATGCAACCATAATCTTTGCTTTGGTGCCAGTAATTGTCATCGCATCAATTTTTATATTGTGAGAGTTATGAATAGTACTTAAATCTTTCCAGTAATCAGGATAAAGTAACATGCGTAAGTTATATCGAACATTACAAGGCATAATAAGTGAGGTGTGGCAACCTGATTTTAAATAAACTTGACTTCTAACTCCTTCAAACTTCAAATAATTATCCGAAATTAAAGCGTTGGAATTACAATTGAATGCATATTATTAATAGAATATCTAAACTTACTTGTACATTCAAATCTCTGTAACATTGAGCTAACATTTCTGGCGGAATTTCCGTTTGCTTTGAAGCGCATGCAACTAATCTAAATGGATACAACGGTTGCTCTAAAATAGCAGATAATTTATCACATTCAAAGCTTAAAAAAGGATCATCGGATAAGGCTGGACTCAATGGCATAGTCTAAAATTTTTATTATTTTCATTAATAAAAATTACTTAATTATTTTTTAATTTATTATATTTTACCCGATTTTCCATATATTTTCGTTGACGTGGCAAACCAGTAACACGATGATCAGCAAGTTGTAATTGAATACCACTTTTTACCATGAACAAATTCATTTTAACGACAGGAATACGTTCTCTTAAAGCTTCATATTCTTCAACAGTAACAGGTGGTAGTTCATCAAAAGTTGGAACTAAAAATTGAAATAAAAATTGAGCCTTTGATTTAAAAAAATGTTTTTTATAATTTATTCAATTAATTTAAAATACCTGGTTTTGCTATATTATAAGGAGTATAATCATACTTATTAGCAGCTTCTTTAATTTTTTCTATACGATGAAATAAGCCAGAGCATAGTCTAATTGTCAAATTGCCTACACCATATCTAATATGCCTTTCTTCATGAAAATTACTGTATTCATAGCTAGCTGAAAATTCAGCTAATCTTTCCGATGTAATATCATCAGGTATATCTATGTAATGAATATAATCCATACAAAAGGCTGGACATCTATCCAATAATTTTGGAACTAAAGAAAAATCAAATTTGTAGGATATTAAAGAAAAATTTGCGTTATATGTCGAATTTAAGGAAAGAAATTAAAATTACCAGAAAATAAAGCAAGATGATAAGACACGTCTTTTTTATATACTCTTTTTTTCCCTTGATTTTCGATAGTTTCACTATCAAACAAGGTATCCTTTAAGTAATCTGAATTACTTTTACCAGCAACCAAATACAAAGGTGGCTAAAATTGTAATTTTTATTTTAATAAATTTATCTTTCTTTTTAATCTACATATTGAATTGCTTTTAATACCTGTACTCCATCTATGACTTCTAAATATCCACAACTACAAGTTCCTCTTGGATATAGTTGTATGCTTCCAAATCCAATGGTAAAATTTGTCATTGAAATTCCTTGTAAAACAGCATCAAGGACTGCTTCAGAAAATCGGAGAGAAAGAAAGGATTTATACTTTATTTTTCGAGATTTATAAAATAGTTGCTCCTTTACGCTTTCAACAGTCTTAAAAAATATATAAGAATTAAATTTTTGTAAAATAATTTATTTTTCACATCATATTTAATTTGCTAACCTTGAATGTAATTGTAGCATCATCGATATAAAAGCCAAAGTGGATTACATGTCCTGAGTAAGCTAAGTGCTGCTCATTTGACCAGTCATTGTCCCAATCCATTGGCAGTACAGATGACATTGTATTCCAAGCCCACATACCCCAACTTAAATCATTAGGTGAATTATTTTCTGGTATTAACTCATCCACTAAGGAAACGTATAGTAAAATTAAAGTTTAATAAATTTAATGAAATTTTCGAATATAATTTTTAACTACCTTTAGCAGAATTTTCACTTTCTTCAACAGATATTAAAGTTTTTTCTTTTGTTGAAGGATATTGTCGAGATTGTAATAAAGTAAGTAGAGCAACTAATCTAAGAATCATTGGTATTTGCTGTTCTGTTATACTAAATTCCATCTTTTGACAATGCAAGTCAAGCCGAGTAATAGATGCTCTTTTTGCTGTATTACTATGATAACTCATTATTAAACGTATTGTCATTGAACATCTATACAACACTGGATCCTGTAATATAAATTTAATAAATAAATTTGTTTTAATTATGGAAAATACAATATCAACCAACAAAGTAAAAAAATACCTGATAAATTTCAATCTTTCCTGAAGTATCCATTTTATCAAGACATAATGTTAAATCTTGGATTGTAATTATTTTTTGCAATCTGACTTCATAATTACTTATATCTAAGGGTAAAAAATTTTGTAAGATTTAATATTATTATTAATAATTTTTGCATGAAATACTTGCCAGTAAATGCAGGTTCCCATTTGTTATTAACAGTTTGAATAGATAAAAATCTCACATTAATACTAAGAACAATGTCTTCTTCGACATACTTTAAAATTAAGTTATTGCAGTTGATTGTAATATTATTTATAACTTTTGTTACTATACTTTTAATATATCCAGGAGGAGCCTCTTCTCTGAAAATATCTCATTTATTTATATTTTCTAAACTTAAATACCTTTAAATTTGTATACGTACTGTGGAATTTCCATTTGTCTTGGAGCAACTGATAATGAATAATTTTCTGATTGGTTTTCATCTTTTAATTTTAAAATACACTCTAAAAGATAGATTATTATTGTTTTATAACTCATAAATAAATAAATAAATAAATAAATAGACAAAATTTAGTATAAAAACTGCTTTTGTAATGAATTACCTATAGTATTGATTGTCACAACAATAGGTTCCGATGTAATTTTAACCCAGGGTACATGAATAAGTAATTCATGTATGTGTCCACTAACAAAGGTAAATGGAAGATTAAGTTGTTCTTCCAAAACTTCCAGTCTTAAGTCAAGATTTTGAAAGGATGCATCACCTCCCCAGAGTGATACCTAAAATAATGTAAGATTAATATTTAATTAAAGTACCATTATTAAATGATGAAGAAGAGCAACGTACCTGTGATTGTTCTGGCTTGAAATTTTTAACATATTTCTCAACATAACTCAGAATCACTGGAGTAATATATGATTCCAATTTGAACATTGCAGTAAAAATTTGAGAAAAGTTTCATGCTTCTTTCCTTCTTTTAATTTCTGTAATAATGTTTAACAAAAAGATTGCAAGGACTGTATAGTTGTCTAGTAAAAAAAAATATTTATGCATCTGCATGTTTGATAAAAAAAAGTACTAACCTATCTTGTTTGGATTTGTAGTTATTTTGCAGCAAAAAATGAACATATTGTAAACAAGTTTTTTGGTTAGGAATAAGAATACAAAAATATTAACGTATTTATCTAAAACACACGCATAAAATTTTTAAGAAAAAAAACATCATGATAAGTTTGTACAATTTTTAATTATTTTCAAAATACAAAAAACTACTTTTGGCGTTTAATAAAAGAATATCAAATATTTTTTAACCAAAATTTCAATAATCCTTAGTCCTGAATTCAGTAGAATAATTTAAGTAATCATACATACCGCGTATATTTTAATTAAGGGTTTTCCGCGATTGCACTGTGAGAAATATCAAAAAGTTCAAATTGATGACATGACAACGACAGCAGTGAGCAGTGCAGGAGTGCCCGTATTTTTTGTTATCGACTGGGCAGGAGCCGATGCGAAATATCAGCTGATAGGATTTTGTTCTCGTAATTATTGTCTCGGGCGCTGCCGCTGCACGCCTTCAATAGGAGGCTGTGTTTACGAGGGATGATCTCCCACTCCTGTTTACAGTCATGATTTAATTATGGTGGAATCTCCAGATAGTAAAAGTAACAATGGAATTTCCGTAGCAAAATGCTTTTGGCGGGTAAGCCAAATTATACCTGGCACTATAGGTAATTATAGATAAGCCAGAAGTATATAGTTTTTCGTAATTCATTGTCCTAATTTTTGTTTTATTACAATTTTTAATTATTTTATATTTTTTAATTTTTGAAAAAAAAAACGAGGAAAGAATTTTAAGAATATGCATCTGTCTCCGTTGCAGGATTTCTTTGCAGAAAAAAATAAAATCTGATGTAAAACCCGATATACAATATTTAACCAAGATTTTATCAATTTTTTAGCCTTCCCATCTGCCATAATCCAAGGACTCGTATTCAACAAGGACAATCCCAGCTACGTAAATTACGCGGC
>UCOM01002130.1:0-29973 GCA_900474385.1 Ormyrus pomaceus | reverse complement strand
ACATTTTTGAGTATACGAACAAAAGCCTGTGTAAAGTTGCAGGTCTTGGCACTACGTATTAAAAAAGTATAGTTTTTTGTGATATCTGAAACTTTGCCCTGTAAGAGACATTTCGAATAAGCATCTTTTTTGATTACTTTTTAAAGTAAAACTCTTTCAAATTTGATTGAAATAGGCTGAAAATTGTTTTCTTTCTCTATTTTTATGTAACTAAAATATAGTTACATTTCTGTAAATATGCATGTATTATTAAATACAGAATTTTTTTTGTGACTGCACCCTACCCTTAATATTTGGATAAATTTAATGTTACTAATTTCAAAATTTGGTACTGGCACAGCTTACAGTGAAACACTACTTTATAATTTTACGATCAATGCATTCTTTAACATTTTTAGCTAATATTAATAAAGAGTTTTATTATTATTTTATTATTATTGTGATCTTGAACTTACCAATACTTGGCCTATAAATCGCAACAGGGAATTTACGTTTTAATCCGTACTTCCTTACAACTTCTTCAGCAGTTGCTTTAGAAAAAATATAAATATTTGGATAATTTCCTAGTAGTTTATGTACTGCTTCCTCCGATAAGCCATTTTCGACCTCCTCGTCTTTCTTTATCGTTTTGTAGACATTGTCTAAATCCATCGGCGATGTATAAAACTCTTCTTTAATTTCCTGCCTATAACAATGTGAGTAAGCACTTGAAACATATAGGAACATTTCTAGATTTTTACACTCATCAGCTAGGTCAATCATAAATTTTGTTCCAAGAACGTTCGTTTTTAAAGATGAGTTTACTTTTACATAGAACTTCACATTGGCACCATTAGGAATTATAATATTTGTTTCATTTATTAAAGTATTTCTTTCAACTGTAGAAATTCCCAAATTTTCCATCGAGACATCGCCTTGTAAAATCGATATTTTTTCCAAAAAATTAGGATTTAATCTTCGCAATGGGTCAAAAATCTTGAATAAATTAATAATTTACTTAAGTTGGGCATGAAAGAATTTTTATTAAGGCTCTTATAAATAAAATTATGTCAATTTTAGTAATATTTTTACGTTTTCCTTCTGGAAAAAGTTTAAAATAAAAAAAACAATATTTATGGAGCTAAAAAAGCATATATTATAATATAGTAATATAATAGTAATGTAAAATTTTAGTAATCTAAAATTTATTTGGGTGATGGATTCGGCTCAAACTTTGATGCACTTTTAGTTTCCCAAACATTGTGTTATTTTTAAAAATTTCTGAAAAAGTAGCACTTTGAATATTAATGACTCGGACCAGCAAATTCTAATGTATACGTAAATCTTTAAAAAAGTAAATGCAAAACTACAGGTCTCAAACTTTAATTTAATCTTTGATAATTAGAAATGATAATTCTAAAGTCAAGTAGTTCAAGTTAAGTTCATTCCAAGATGAATAATGCAACTGCATACGAATAAGCTAATATGAAGAAAAAATATTTGTTGTGGGAAATTTTCCGAAGTTGAAAATAATGCATTATTATATTTTTATTCTATAAAATAGTTATATATTTTGAATTTTGATTTTCTTAATTTAATATATTTTTTTAAATTACAATAACCTACATTTATTAAATTTTTAAAAATTTTTCTACATTTTTAAACAAAAGCAAATAATAGCAAAATTTGTTAATACAAAGATAATAATATAAAAATAATAATACAGAAAAAAATAATGTAAATTTCTCTGTATGATATTTTGATATATTTTTTAGTTCAATCTTCACCATATATAAGTTTAGAATAAATCATTATGTGTTTCTAATAAAAGTAAATTAAAGCTTCATTTTTTCACTTTTATTTTCTTTTTTGAAATCTTATTTACGACGAACTCAAATTACAAAAAAAAATATATTCAAAACTGAATCGATTCTGTCACCCTCATATATAGTACATTCATCCAGTTAGAAAAATATTTTGTAATTATACAAATTGTATTTAAAAAACATCTAAAAAACATTTACATTTTTTATATTTTTACCTTACAGAACTACGTAAAATTTAACGAATAATAGTAATTTTATTATATCAAGAGACCAAAAAACCAAGAAAAGATAAATATATCCATTTAAAAAATGGATGTATTTATAAGACAGATAAATACTCCATTTATGTAATCATTAGTTTAGATTTTAATCTATCCAGAACATAATTGTAACGGAATAATAAAAACATTTGACACTTACCAGATTTTGAAAATATCTATTTGTTCTCTCTTCCACCGTGTAATTATTTTTTGATCTCATTAGAATGTAAAGATGCTTTATATCTGGACAACTCCTTAATAACTTTTCTACTAAACATTTTCCCATAAAACCTGTTGCACCAGTAATAAATAGAGTTTTGTGGGCATAGAACTACGCGATTTCACTTTTTTCATTTGTTACGGGAACTGTTACTTCAAGATCATCTTTTATACGCTGATACAATAAATCTAATTGAGACATCTTTTATCACGATGAAGATGTGTTGAGAGTCCGTACGCCTGCTGAAATGACAGTCCGAAAAAATTCTTGCTATTTATAATGCTCGCATGTTTATACATGCAGTCGATGTTTAAGAATACTAGCAAGTACATGCGCGCTTGTTATAATTGATAGATTTTATAAAAAGGAAATTTGGATACGAAAATAGATTGTTAATAAGTATAGATTAATTCAAAGTTCATAAACAATGTTTATTACATCTATTTATAAAAAATAATTAACAGTCACATAAAGGTTTAAAAAAAACAAAGTATAATAACTTATTTTTCTAATTATTTTATATGTTATAACGCAGTCATCTATTAGGATTGAAACGAGGATAATTTAAAATTTTGGAACTTCAATTTTGTAATAAATCGGAGTCTTAGAAGAGCAGACCCCTGTGTATATGACCGTGACTATGACTAACACGCGCTCGCCTCCCACTCGTAGAATAGCCTCCTTCCCGCACTTGTTGCACAATATACTATTCAACAAAATAATATTAAATTATTTTATATTTAATTAATTATTTATTTTTGTATTATTTTATTTTTATATGTCCATTTTAGAATTTAATGAACAGCAAACAAAATTTGAATAAAAATGTTGTTATTGGAATATTCAAAGTTCTAAAATAGAATTTTTTTCGCAAAGCTCGATTTCGCGCAAGCTTGAACAAAAATGCATGCGGTATATCAAGACGTGTACAAGTCGTATCAACAAATAATGTTCAGTACAAAAGCAACATGGTGATTTTAACCAAGGTGTTACCTTTTCGCACTACCTTTGTTTTCTCTCTCTCTTTCTCTCCCTTTCTCGATCGTTCGTCGCGAATCCGCGAGTCTTGACGATGAAGAGGAGGGAGGGAGACTACATTTCGGCGCGCAGTGAGCATGGAAGAGAGCATCGCTGGCTCTCTACTTCTTGCAAGATAAGGCAACAAGCGTTTCCGAAATTTATCATTATGTATATAGGTTCTTTTATTATCGGTTATTATCGTTTTGATTAAAAATACGATAATTAATTACATCATTAATGACGCAACTCATAAATAAGTGAGCAGCAACGCATTTGTGACCATTTTGCTTTGCGAGCGACAGTTGATCACTTCGAATAATGATTATTCTTATTTTGTTAGTTTTGCTCGGGCTTATTGCGTTTCACCTACGAGTGCGGTACGACAGAATCGGCAGAGTAGCTGCAAATGTGCCTGGACCGCTTGCCCTCCCGTTTTTTGGAAATGTTTTATCGTTTGATATCTCTTCAGGAGGTAAGTTTAAGATTCGAATTTTGGACTGAACTGTTTGTTAACGCGAAGGATTTTTTTAGTGAAATTGTGGCAGACGATACGTAAAATTACTCATGATTACTATCCCGTAACTAGAGTATGGACACCTACGCATGTTGTTTTTAGTATAAGACATCCAGATGATATGGAGGTGATATATATGTTGTCTTTGAATTATTTTTTCGTATATTTTTCAAGTTTTAAGCAACCTTTTGTTTTGAGGTAGGCTTTACTCAGCAGTGAAAAAGCTATGGTAAAAGGTTTTGCATACGAATATTTTCGTCCCTGGCTCAAGCAAGGTCTTCTTTTAAGCGAAGGTATAGCATTTGTACTAAATGCGTCTACGAGAATTTGGCCGACTTAAATTGAAATACCTTTTTTTTGATTATTTAGGGAAAAAGTGGCACCATCGACGACAAATTTTAACTCCGGCATTCCACTTTGCTATTCTGAAAAAGTACGTGGAGATTGTGCAAGAGCACGGCGCGAGCTTTGTCCAGGAACTTCGGGCTCGGGGTAGAGAAACGGTCGAGAGCCTTGTGCCACTCTGTTCGAAACTTACTCTCAACATTATTTGCGGTGATTAGTACTACATTTTTCCGAGTTCATTCTTGCATAATTAATAAAATAATGTTTCCTTTAACAGAAGCTGCGATGGGCATTACTTTAGACGGATTAGAAGAGAAAGAATTAAATATGTTTTTAAAAGCTACTCATAAAATGGGGCAGATCATTGCTTATAGGTAAATTTATTTTCCTGTCTGCATGACATTATAATTAAAATATTTCTCGACGACTCAGTTGGTATAGAGTGTCGGACCTTTAAATAGAAGGACTCTAATTCGAAAAAGTTGGGACACCACTGTATTTATTTACAAGTGTCTAAAAAGTAACGTGAAAGCTAGTGGTTCGGAATCCACTATAAACTGTAGGTCTCGGTTATTGTACGCAAATGCAACAATGCAGAGCCACATAAGACTCGAAAAAAAAAATTTTAATATTTAAAGTAGTAATTTTTTGTATTTAAAGGGCAACACATCCATGTGTACAAGACTGGTTTTTACGGTTAATGCCATTTCTGAAAATATGTCGAGTCCAAAAGCAAGCTGTTTCAGTACTTGACGCTTTTACGAGCAAGGTATTACTGAATTCTTTTCTTTTGAAAGCTTCCGGATAAATTGAATGCTTGTCTGCATAATTTTTTATATTTTAGATCATAAAAGAAAGGAGAGAGTATCACGAAAGTACAGAATACAAATATCTGCAAAACTTAACCGATGACGTTTCAGACGAGGATGATGTGTACGTAGGTAAAAGCTCCTATTGATTATGTACTATTTCTACTACTAAAACGATTTTGTAGGATGGTTAAAATTATTTAAATGAACTTTTTAGCTCGCAAAAAGCGATTGGCCTTCCTTGATCTTTTATTGGCAGCTGAAAGGGACGGATTGATAGATGACACGGGAATTAATGAAGAGGTGACCACGTTTATATTCGGGGTAAGTGCTATTTATAAAAAGAATTTTCGGTTCATCGTGAAAAGTAAACCCTCGGAATTATTTAAAAATGCAACTTTGCAGGGTCACGATACAACGGGAACTGGTATAACTTACATTTTACTTCTATTAGCTGAACACAAAGAGGCTCAGGTAAGAAAATGGGTTCCTAAGGCAGTATAAGAATTTTGCTATGGCTATTACAAGGATGAATTAAAGGTTTAAAGATTAAAATTGATTTACAATTACAAGGATAAAGCGAGAGCTGAAGTAACGGAAATTTGGAATAAAACTGGCGGCAAAATAGGAATTAAAGAAATTGGCGAACTTCAATATCTGGAGCGTTGCATCAAGGAAGCTTTTCGACTTTTTCCACCTGTTCATACGATATTACGTCAGGTGTCCGACGATATTCAATTAAGTGAGCTGTTTTTAATAGCGCGCCATAAATTCGAAAATAAAACCTTTTTTTCAAGAGGATTAAAACTTTCGAATCTTAAAAGATAAGTCAGTGTAAAAAATAATAATTACACTATATTAATTAATCGCATTATATAATTTTAAAATATAAAAAAAGGATTTAATGAGTCGAATAGATATTATTTTCTAAATTACAATCTGCATTCAGATCAAACATGTAATTATTTTTTGCGCCGCCTCCCTCCCAAAATTTCTCTACAAACATCAAATGAAAAGAAAGTATTTATGTCTTTTTTAACTTTCAGAACATCTATTTTTACCAAAAGGATCAGACGTTATTTTACACTTGTACGATCTGCACAGAGATCCGAACTTCTGGCCTGAACCAGAAAAGTACGACCCCGACAGGTTCCTTTTTGAAAACGCGAAGGATCGACATCCTTTTGCATATTTGCCCTTTAGTGCGGGTCCTCGGAACTGCGTCGGTAAATATAATCGCCAGTGTTTATTTTGTAAATAAATCGTTAAGAATTTAATTGTAGAAATAAGAAATTTTACTTAAAATATTTTCAGGCCAAAGATTCGCTATGCTCGAGGTGAAAGCTTTGATGGCTCTTATAC
Organism: Ormyrus pomaceus; assembly: GCA_900474385.1. Taxonomy (NCBI): domain Eukaryota; kingdom Metazoa; phylum Arthropoda; class Insecta; order Hymenoptera; family Ormyridae; genus Ormyrus; species Ormyrus pomaceus. The sequence goes on along the minus strand of UCOM01002130.1, from coordinate 23,638 downwards.
TCAACAATTTTTATTTGGAGCCAGTGGATAGAACGCAAGACATAGAGATATCAACAGAAGTAGTTCTTCGACCATCGAAACCTGTTCACGTCAAGTTTGTCCAAATAGAGAGAAGAGCCTAAAACTCTTAACTATGGACTAAAACTTACATTAATAAATAGTTTTCTTAATCGATATTGTTTTTTATTTACATAAGTATAGCCGATACAACAAATTATTTTACATTCAAAATAACCTATTTTACAAAAATTTTCAAGAATAATAACCGATATTTTGAAATTAAAAAACAAATGGGACGGTAGACGAAGCATGGTGTGTCTTACCACACTCTAGATTTATCTACTGAATATGGCTCGGGTTGATTCTGTAAATTGTTCAATTCGAGTGTATTTTAAAATTGAATCAAATTTTGTACAATTTCATTGGCAAATACATCATAAAGCAACTAGCTACGATCTCTACCTTCGCTGTTACTAATATTCTCTACTTGTCTTACTCAACTTCGGCTTTGAAATGCGCGCAGCCACCGGCGCTCATTTCGGCCCTTTCTCTTTCAAAATTGAGAGCGCCGGGTGAAAACTCTGCACTTGACAAAGCGGCTGCGAAATTTCCGAGAGTGCAATTTCAATTGAAGCAAGCTCACTTTCTCCCTCTCTCTCTCTCTCTCTCTCTCTCTCTCTCAGCTGCAGCCTAAGCAAGTGTACTTGCCATTGTTGCAAAGCGCGAATCGAGGCAGTCGAGCCGCCGCGACGGCCACTTGACCGTTTGCCCTTTTCCCTTTCGCTCGTTATTTTTTTTTTGGATTTAGCGAGGGGAGAAACATTTTTTATTCCCGCGATGGTTTGTTTGTTGCAACGGTGCAATAAATGCTCGCGTTGGAGAGGATTTTCGTTTTTCAGTTTTCCACGTTCTTCGAGCGAAAATATTGGAAAGATACGTGGAGCGATGAATTTTGCATTGTGTCGAATGCTAAAGCGTATAATCTTTTGAAAGTATTTCAAGCAAGTAACGTAGCTGTAAAAAGAGACGTGCTGTAAGTATGCAGTTAAATACGTTCACAGTTGTTTTTTTTATAAATTTAGCATGTTAATTTGTAAAATTAAAACGTAAATTAGGGCGAAAATGCATTAAAAGGTTTTTCGGCCGTTTAATTTGCGTCTATAACGTTGGTCGTTAGTTCGCTGCCTCTATTAGATAGCAGGGAATTGGGTCATTCTTACTCACGATCCAAATCAAGGAATACATTGCGTCGTCTTGAATTTAGAGCGACTAATAGATTTACGTAAACAAAAAATAATTACTGAGCTTTAGCAAGCGCATCCTTGACATTAAAATGAAGTGGCACAAAATAAAATAGTTCTTGTGCTCTACGGTGAAGATTGATTAATATAATATCCTGACTCCCTTTGCAATGTGTTGAAGAGAACGCATTTGCAACATAGCTAACATCAAAGCGCTCCTTACACCAACATATAATTATAGCACTCAGCTGTAATTTTACTAATGGACTCTCCTAACATATAACAGTTGCCATATGGCTTCCAATCTCCGTGTTAAATAAGAAAATCTTAAGTAAGATTCACTCATAATGCTTGGAAAATGACTTTGACTGAATTTTTATGCGAGTTTACTTTCAGCTTGTTTAAGGTTAAAAAAAATTGTGGCGCAAAAAAAGGAAGAAATAAAATCTAGAAGGGTAAACTCGTTATAAAAACGTATTTGAAACTTTCAAGAAAAAACTTGGCCACAAGAAAAAGTTTTAACAATAAATTTCGAAGCTGTAAAATAAACTAAGGCTGTTCAGTTGATTCAATAAAAGTTTATTACAACGCGCGCACGAAAAACTTTTTTTGAAAAGCATCGACGACACAAAAACAACTCCTCGAAACAACGAGTGAATCCGAAAAAGTACTAAAGCCAGAACATCAATCAAACCGATCTCACGTTCAGCCGCTCGAAAGTTACGAAAAATCTCCCTCGATTCACTCCGAAACAAAAGCATCGTCCGGATAACCTTCGAAAAAGCGAAAAAATTCGGCGCTTCGCATCCCGGAATTCCATAGTCGTCATCCGCGCGGCGTTGTTGCGTCGCCTGCAGGTGTCAGTGCCGCGACAGTTGCGGTTCCTCCTGCACTTCCGCGGTGCTTCGATCTGCGCGCAAGTCGCAGGCCGACGTATATGTAGGGCTATCGATTCGTTTGCTTCGCTTTTAGGCCCCCTTCCTGGAATTTGTATCGTCGCTGTCTATACTGTTCTTTGCTGCTGCCGAGTGATTTGCCTTGGAATGGAAGGGAGTTTTTTTTTAGGGTTGGACGGAGATGAGCTCTGCCATTTGTTGCTTCGAAGATTTGTAGTTGGGATTTCGAGGATTTAAGCTACTTTGGTATTTTATCGCAGTCGGAAAATATTTGGTATTGATTACATTTCTAAGAAACGTATTTTTTAGCCTGATTAGTAGAGTGAAGTAGAATAGCACGTTTATGAATTAGGTAAATGAAACATTTGTTACTTTGATAAACGGAAACATTGTCGTAAATTTTTACAAATGTTAATGTAGTCACATTTTCATGCATTTTGCGGTAATTAAGTAGTAATTTTACAGATATGCAAATATATATATATTTTCTATGCGAAGTATCACTATAATGTTGTACCACTGCGTATATTTTATCTGATAAATATTTAATGAAACATTTACGTCTTGCTGAAATGCCGTAATTATTTGTTTTATTAAATTCTATAACTAATTCATTTAAATACCTCAAAAATTCGTTTTATTGCTTCGTTTTATGATATTCTGGATTTCTAAATAATTTTAAACGGCGGAATTGTTGTGCAGACTATTGAATCGCAAATAAATCAGTTAGTGGGGCGTTCGCCATTCTGTCTATAATAAAGCATTAGTTATAAATAGATTATGGCTATATATGTTCTGTATATCTATATTGTTCGAGCGAATATTTTGAATGGTGACTAACAGTAATGCGCATCGACTTTAAGCATAGCGCACTAAATTTTAAGCTCAAATTGCGCTGCAGGAAAGTAAAATATTAAACTCCACTTTTAGCTAAATAATGAAATTTTCACTTGACCTGAATAATATATTATTACACGAACATTAATGACCAAAGCTGACAGTTAAATTAAATACACTTTATTTCGCTTCATTTAAAATTCGAATTGCTGGTTTGGTCATCAACGGCTTTCATCGAAAATACCGGAATTAAAAATTTAAATAAGCGCGATTTATTATCAAATTTCACACTATGCTCATTTACGGCGAGTCTTTTGTATCTTCAAAATACAAAACGCATAAATCAACGAACGAACGAAATTTTTTAAAAGCCCTCCAACTAAACAAGCACCTTCGAACTTCCGCCTATAAAATCCATTCTAAAGCAGCAAAAACGAATAACATCTCGAACACAGCTCCCTCCCTTTAATAAAATTTATACTCCGCTGTAAACTCATGTTTTACCGAGCGCTTCTTTCACCTCCGAATTTCCAGCGTCCCGACGCACATATTCGCGATCGTCGGCCCTGTCTCATGTAAATGCGCCGCCGTCGGGCGTAACTTCTCGCGCAGACGGATAGACAGATAAAGAGCGAGGGCGGGAGGAGGGGGGGGGGATAACGTGGCCTGTTTATGTAGTAAATCACTCTGGCCCAGGGCAGGAGGCCAAGAAGGCTGACTTTCCCCTTATTCGCAGGCGGCCCACGTCTCCGTCCGCTCATTCGACTTCTTTTCCGAGCTCCTGTAAGTATGTATGTATGCGCGGGGGGGGAGCCGCCGCGAGGCTTGAAAAATATAGACGTTTCGGGGCTTCGAGGGTTAAAGGGAGGAGGGGGGGGGGGATTTTTCGGTGGGTTTTATTAGTTTCGAGACAAATTCGCCGGTGTGGCTTCTCCTCGGTTTTTATTATTGCAGTTTACCGAATTTTGGAGAGATTATATGTTCGTGTTAAGAAGCGCCATTATTTTCGTATCAGGCACATTTTGTGTCAGACAAGTTTTCTCTCAAGCGGGATGAAAGTTCTGCTCCGGATGTATTAGAAAGACATTCTCGCGAATCAGATTTGTTTGTATTATTTATTTGAATTGCGCGCGTAAAATTCAAAACTCTCATAAAAAAAAGAGAATCTACGAAGCACGCAAAAGAATCTTCGGCATCGGCAATAAGTTCTCCCGCGACCTTAAATTGTCATCAGACTTGTGCGTCATACGGCTCGGAGCGTCTCCTTTATATTCGTCTTCGTTATGAAACTTTCTCCCAAGCATTTATATCCCCGACTGGGTCATTTAACATGGGAATCCCTCGCGTGTGCAAGGCTTTTCCGGTGCTCTCGAATTCTTTTCCCGCGGCCGAGCTCGAAAAAAAAAAAAACGACGGTCCGATCGATCGATCGACGCTCGCCGATGGAAAAGCGAGGATTTTTGCGTCGCAGCCGCCCGAATCGTCGCGGTTAATCGGCTCGTTCGAGGTGTACGGGATGGAAGTAACGCGTTTAACGGGTGTCTCGCGATAATCCGCGTTTAGTTTTGTTAATCCCCCGTTTCATTTTCGTGCCGCGCGCCGGGTGGATTTATTTCGGGGGGGCCGAATTTTACGCGCATTTATCACGCGAAGTGTAAGCAATTGCTTTTGTTGTGCGTGAAAAATTACGGGAATTTGCGATTTGCCGGGTCGCCGTGGAAAATTATTCTGAAAGCTTAGTGTCAAAAACATTTTAAGCAAAGCAATGAATTGTAGAGCCGCGAGCAATTCGCCATAATACTTAATTATTGTTAAATAATTTTTCGTTGCTTTTTTTAGGCCAAAAGCATAATCGTATCAGCTAACTATAGGCACGTATCGATTACATATTAATTCAAGGAATCAGTTAAATTTCACAATCGAAAGCCATCGTGCCTTCGATTTGCACAGATTCTAAAAAACCCGACCGCTATTTCAACTTTAGCCGTGCGTCAATCCTCCCCAAAGAACTTCCAAAACTAAAAGCCCCGACCTCCCAAAAAGAAAAAAAAAAAAAAAAAAAAAATCCACCTCTCAAAAGCTCCGTCCGAAGAATCGGTCTCCGAAATTCGGAGCGCTCGATAAAGCAATTAACGCGTCCCCGGAGAGCCTCTCTCTCTCTCTCTCCCGTAGCCGGTGCCCGCCGCAGGCGTTCGCGCACTTTCAAAGCGGCCGGGGGGGGCGGAGAGGAAGCCGCAGAGTCGGCCGCCGGTGTCCGGGTGGGTGGCGCCGCGGCGCGCGTAAAAGGCGTAATGCCAGGAGCGAAATTTCGGCGGCCAATTCAATTAGCGCGCCTATCCGATTGTATATCCGCCTCCGTCGCATTATCTTCGACCCAGTTTCCCGCTTATCGCGCCCGGCTCGCTCGAGCTCTCTTCCGCTTCCGAGGGGGGGAGGGAGGGAGGCTTCCGAGGGTGTCAAGTGCGTCTGGTCGATCGCGCGTATGGAGCACGGCCGCCTCTCGCCGCTCGAGGAATGCGCCGTGTGATCTTCGGGGCCGACGGGGGTGATTAGTTGCCCGGAGGGAGCGGGCTTTGTTTTATTGATTGGTTCGCTGGGGCCGGGTTACGAGAGGTTACGAATTTTGGGATACGCGGGCTGGGGATGGCTTTGGATGATTATGAAAGTTGGGGGTGGTTTTTTGCAAGTATTCTTTTAGTCGGATAATACGGTAATACGGTAAAGTGTAATGAGAGCGTCTTCTGCGTTACTAAAGTAAATGAAAGTTACTGAACAAATGATCCAAGTAATTTTTAGTTGAATTAAGAAAGTTTACCAAGACGCAGGTAAACTTTGTTACGCAAACCGAGACTAACTAAATTATCCTTGCATAGATCAATTGACGCTTCAATTATACGCTGACGATCGCATTGAAGTAATGAAAAATAACATAGATAGGAATATTTCCTTTTTTAAAAAGCGACAATTGGGAAGCCCCTTTTTAACTTCAACATCGGTTTAATTTCATTAACACTTCGCTTTTGTGATGCGTTAACACGACACTGACAAATGGGAACGCGTAAATTCTGACTGTGACAAATTTGCGACTGTCTAAAGTACAACCCGTGCGTCCGCATCTTTAGATATATTTAGTGGAACCAGCTAATTATAAACATGGCATTCGAATGCACAAACATTCGCATCCGCGTACTTTCACCCCGTCAATTTTCACAAATTTATCGCGACAACATAAAGCGCTCCCAGTGAAAAAACGACCGACAAAATGCTCGTACGTCACACCAGCTAAATGATCATAAATTTTCTGTTAAACGGGCCGGCTGCGTTACCGAATCGTCGTATATCGATAAAGCGCGTCCCTAATTACTGTCCCTAATAAAACACTTTCCGAAATTAACATCAAACGCGCACGAGAAGAGCCCGACAGAAAAGAAAAAAAAAACGAACTCACTCCAGCCTCCTCCAATATCTAAAGTGCTCTCGAGCAATCGATATCCATAACACGACTAACCCTAGATTCCAACGGCGGCGTCGTCGCTTGATAGCGAGAGTAACGGGCAGGAAGCGCGAGCCGGTGTAGGCCTCATTTGCCAGGCTGGGGGCGGGCAGCGAAGTTCGCAGCTGCGCAGCCTCTCATATCTGGCTTGTCGGCTATAAGCTCTCCTCTCCTCCGTGTATCCCTTTCAGCGGCTAGAGAGAGTGAGCCCGTTTAATTGCGGCCTAATTATAACGCACGCAGCCGCGTTTAAAGCGGCCGCGTTCTCGCGCCTTGGCGGCGAGAGAGATCCGAGTTATGCGGGCCGCGCGCCGACGCGAACTTTCCCGAAACGCGAGAGAGCCAAGCGCGATGTGTGCTGTATAAGCTCTGCGTTGCGTCTCGGGTTTATGGCTCGCGCCGTGCGGCGGAGATGGGCGATGGTGCGGAAAGAGCGACGGGCGAGGGCGGCCTTTTGAATTTTCGAGCGTGGATTATTTTGATTGCGGGATTTAGAAGGTGATCTCGGAAGGATGGGGGAGGTGGAAATGAGGTCGATTTATGATTTTAGAAATGGCTTAACGTGTTTACGGTTTTTCGTGATACTTACCAAGTAATAGTTTAAGTTAAGTTTGTTTTTTACACTTTTGAAAATTAGTTCATTAATTGTATACAATTCATTTGTATACAATTTGAATTTCTTTGTATCGTTGAGTTACTCAGTTTGTATAAAAAATTAAACTATGTAAAACATAATAGAAAATGGTAGGAAAGGAAGATTTTGCAGACTGTTATGTCATCAGTTTAATGATAAATCTGCAAACATTGATATCTTTATTCTTTTATGAAAAGTACAGTATTTACGCGAAAAAGTTTAAGTTTACAAGGCAACAAAGTAAAACAAAATTATGTGCGGCATTCCCGCGGGAAATTTCTTTTGTACCAAATGCGGTGGAAAATTATGTAGTTTTACGAGGATTCCAGCTTTACAAGCTTTTATGAGGGACACTGCTGGGAGAACTTGCGTAAAAGTAGAGCTTATTCTAACAGTTAGAGTCAAGAATTATTTAAACAATTGGCTTGGGAATAATTTAATCTTTGTGAAATTTAATAAATTGATTTCTCGTACCATAAAATGATACTCTGCTTTATTATTCAGCTTAGATATTATTTGCATTTGATTGATAATCGTTTTATAATTTAATCGATTGCTTTTCATTTCGATGGAAAAATAAAGATTGATTAAACGCTCTGAAATTGAGAGAAATTTCGATTAAAGTTTTATTTAAGTAAGACTCTCGTACAATATCTACCAAAAGTAATTGACTCTTAAAGTTCCAATCTAAAATGATAATTACCCTTTGAGTTTATCAACAAAAAGGGCCGCCGGTAGCCCATTACTCTTTTCAATTTTTAATTTGAAAACTTGGATAACGGGTCATCCCCGAGTTTCACCCCTCGAACTGCCAATTCTCTCTCGCCCTCAAGTTTTTCAAACTTCCGCCTTCGATGATGCAGCCAGACGTGTAAATTCCAATATAAAGCCAAAACAAAAGGGAGGATAGCCGCCGCCTTGCAAAACGCAAATACCTGCCGTTTATGATGCGAGCGTCGATTGCGGCAAAAAGACAAACTGGAGGAAAAATGAGTATTCGAGCTTTAATCGAACACCAGGCGGCAGAAGTTCGAAAGCTCGTTTGCGAGCTTCGAGCTTTCCTCTCTTTTCGGGTCAAGAGAACCGCCTCCGCCGCTCTTGTTCACATTCTGTCGAAGTTCCTTTCCCGGCGGCCCTTCCGCTCTGTGTCTCATTTTCATTCGTCATTCGTCGCTACGCGCCGCTTTTTTTTTGTAAAAATTTTCGCCGAACTTTCGGTTCGAGAGACTCCCAGGGACTTACTAATTTTTAATGGTCTGTCAGACTTCTCAGCTGGAATTAGGGTGTTCTCGAAGCGTTTTTTTTTCTCTTTTACGGGAATAGGAAAGTTTCCGCGAGCGAAGATGAAAGGACGTAGTTCGGCATTTGACGGATGTTTATAAATAGACGATGTGCGCTTTAATCAATTTTCGAAAAGTTGGTTTTACGACTCAGGCAGTAAAAGGAAATAAAATTTAAACTGCAAATATTGACGTTAGAACAAAGAAAGCGTTTGATGTTTGTAAATAGCGGAGCCGGTATATACTTGTAATCAGTTTATCACACAATGAAGCGAACAATGAAGTCGTAAACATGCTGAGGACGGCAATAAAATTCACGTTACATTTTACAGCTTCTGCGCCGATAAATCGCGAATATGAAATAAATATTGGCAAGTCTGCATTATTGAGTGCCCACGCATCCTGTCGTAAACTGAATCTTACTGCGCTTCTGCACTTCGTTAAAAGCTAAAAGTTCAATAATTTTCAAAGTCGCTCTTCTGCGGATGTTTGTTTTTAGATGTAATACACAACATTTACGGAATTTGATGATTTGAAAAATTTTAGCAGTTTCAAGAAAACCAGTATAGAAATCGGTGTAATAAACAGTTTCATAAACCAAATTATTGTTTTATACTAAGTAAAAGTTTCATAATAACTGTATTCAAAGCATTATTCGAAATCCCAATTAAAATAAACAAAGGCGGAATCCGTGAAAACGCACAAAAATCAAAGGATCCCCGAACTTGGCATTAAAGGTGAAAATTCATTCGGCGCGGAAAGAGGCGTTTACCCAATTTTCTTCCTTTTTGCTCGCATTAACCGTCGCCGAGCTGTACCAGAGTTCCCTAAATAAAAAAAGTAAACGAAAAGCGGCCTTCGAAAAGGGCGCGTGAAAAAGGGAGCATTACGAGGCGGCGCTCAAAGATCCCACTTAACTCCTCGCCAAGCGTCGCTCTCCCGTATTTGTGCGGAGTGCGACGATATTAAATTTTATTCTCTCCGGCTCTTCGCGAAGGAGAAGCCAAGGAGCTGTACTTCTTTTTTTTTTCGCTCCTCGCGTCTTTGCGGCTCCGAGACGCGAGATGGGAGAGGGATGAGAGGGTTTGGGGAAAAGAATAATGCGATTCGAGCGCGGGAAAAAGAGGGGTTGCGCAAGTTTTTTGTGCGGTTTGCTTGAGAAAGAGAGCTGTTACCTTGACCTCTCGAGCAAATCACTTGGGGTTTTTATAGAGTAATGCGAACGCGATTGGTGCGATTTTGCTTATTAAAATGGAAATGGGTATTTTGTAAGGAATTTTTGTAGCTTTACGCTGAATATTAATTTTCTTTCATTACGTTATTAAAATTCATTTAATTCGAAATTAAATTGGTAGCAGCAAATCATTTCGCCTTTTCAAAAGCTGCATTGAAAGACGTACGCATAAATATTCAACGACCAACATCAAAACCAGAAAATTAATAAAACATTTTAGGCATTTCTGTATAGCAAACATCAGCTTTGCCTTGCATTAACTTTCAGAATATCAGGGCAAACGATTAATAATTATAATAAGGGCGTAATACGTACTCGAGGAACGCGTGTAATGTGTAAGTTGAGCTAAATCCTACAAGTTTCATGCTCCTAACGTTTCCTGTGAAATTATATATGCAGTTGCAGCAGAATTTGTACATAAAATACCGCCTGAAAGCTCGCCTCTGAACGTATATTAACATAATACGTTGATGAACAAAAACAAAAATTACTCCTAAGTACAGTGAACTAATGAAATATTTATACCGCTCAATTTAAAAATATACCACGCGTTTTTCATAAAGTCGCAAAACACCATAAAACAAGGGCCGAATGCATGCGAAATTCGCTAAAAGTGCCGTAAAACAAGTTCCGCCGGGTTAAAGTCGGCTGGTCTCAAATGTTTATGAAACGAGATATATATGTATATAATGCAGTCGAGCGGGTTACGAACGCTTGGTGAAAAACTCATCCTGCGAGCGAACGCTTCGAAGTTTCCTGCAGCCGAGTAAGAAGGACTGCTTTATTTTTAGCGACTAATTGCATATTTTGTATTAAATTTAATTTTCTGAAACTTGATGATAAAATAATGAGGTGCAGTGTTGTGATCTTGGGTGTGATGTCTTCGTTTCCCGTTTGAAAAAAGTTAAAATTACTTATACTGCCGCATTTATATTGTAAATTGAATCGGTTCAATAGAAAATTTCACTTTAAAAATCTATTTCAATTCTAATTTTCTTACGTACTTTCTGTTTTTCTATGATTTTAAAATTGTAATGAGACCCTCGGAGATCAAAGGCCTCGTTCGATTTTCCATGAGTCATCACCCTTTGAAGATACTAAGTGTCTGCGGGTCACGTACCAAAGCTTCTATCTCACACATTTCTTCTCTTACATCTACTTTTTCTCTTTAACTGTATTTGAATAGCAAATTATAAGAATTTATTAGCCTTAAAACTCAATGTGATTTTTTGTTGAATTAAGGTGGTAAAATTAAAAAAAATCGTGTTTTTAAACGTTTAATAATTAAAAATAGTAGTGAGTTTTGAGAATTAGAATAGAAAATAAAAAAGACTTTTAATAACTCAAAATTCTGCATTCTGAATCACTTTAAAATTAAAAGACATTTTTCCTTACTTGCCGAATCGCTTCGGGATCGACCTGTAACATAGTCACGCCTGTAAATAAATCGCAACAGGATTGCGGTCTTTGCTCATCGTCGAGGCTAAGTTCTTTCCGGGCAAACTCTTTACTGATCAGGCAAAGGTCTCCGCATGAATAAACCGAGTCGAGTCGAGTCGGAATTCCATTCATCACGCAGAACTCCGCTCAGGACGCCGGGAGTATTCTCGAAATCGGCAGCGAGAGCCAAATTCAATAGTCTCTCGAGGCCGAGCGCGCGGAGAGGGGTGCTTTCTCTCTCTCTCTCTCTCTCTCTCCGCGCTGCTTGGTGCGACGAGCCGTAAGCAGCATACGATAATTAACGATGGTGCAAAAAAGAATGATAATTTTCGAAAAATCGATTTGGTAAAAAACCTCGCAATAAATGTTAACAACGTAATGAAGAAAGCTTGTTGCACGAAGAGCCTCCCATTTTCATGCAGCTCGTGAAATATTGCAGTACGCGTTCTAAGCAATTCATAATCAGAATAATTTACTTTTAGTGCTAGACGTCATTTAAGGTAGTAATTTTCAAAATGGATTTACTTAAGACTACAGATGATTATTTAATATGCGCACATTTGTAATAATTAAACAATGAATGAAAAACGAAAGTCAAAAATATCACCCGAAACAAGTGCCTGGCAATTCGAAATTGCTGAGAAAGCCGCGGAAACAGCACTGCTGGCTCAAAGTTTAACTAAGTTCGCGAACCGTACTGCAACTGCGAACACGGTAGAACTGATTACCTTATTGCTAGCATACGACGTGACACTTTAGTAGTCGTGTAATTACACGTTAGGATTTTACATATAAACTCCCTAAATTTCGGCTCATAAATGAATTTCCTATTCATTAGAATCCAATTGGAAGCATTTATTTTTAATTACAAACTAAATTATATATTCGATAATTCAAATGCTCCCTCTTCAGAGTTTGGAATTTCCCCTACAACCTTATACTTTTAGAAAGACGAATACCGTAGTTTTGCATACAAAATACAAGCCCCTACTTTCAAAATTTGCCAAGATTCTGGGTGCCTCTAAAGTGAACTTCACTTGAGGGTGAAGTTTCGACAGCAACCGATTTTAGGAAGGTAAAGGAGAGCTGTAATGGATACGCCGTTAAAAGCTGTGCGTCCCGCTGAGTGGTGTATACCGAGATAAATTCGTTTTGGATGAGTGAACGGCGACGGGTTTTCACGTCGGTTTGCCTGGTTGAGGGGAAGGTCAGAAATAGATTCTCGGGTACTCCACGCTGGCTTATTTGCAACTATTTTTATATTAAAAATTATTTTCCTCATAAATATGTTAAAAAATATTTGCGCAATAAATAAACGAACGTGATCGCTACTCCGATTCTAATGGAAAACCTCGGCGACGAAAATTATTGGATCAAAGCTCGAATTTCATAAAGTTTCTCGTTTCCGGAGAAACTACCCAGCCGCGCGATACCGCCACACGTGTACACAAGCTACGAGCGGAATCGAATCTCGGCTCTTCGAAGGCCGGAGAAAGTGAGCCCGCGGCGGCTCGAGCCGTAATTTCTCGCTCGGGGTTACGGATCCAGAGCGACTTTTACCGGCTATCAGTCTCGGAGGGCTTTTTTATCGCCTCTGTATAATCTGTGCGGGGAGGGGCAATGTCGTGCTCTTCTTTCTGTCCGAGGGGGAGGGAGTTCGCCCTACCACGGAGCGCTGCGTACGTTTTTCGATAAACGGAACGCTACGCTCCGTTTTTTTTTTCGGAGCTTTCCGGAATCTGTTCGCTGGTTTAACGGAGCTCGACGGAGCTGGAGTGGGAGTTCGTTGTAATGATTGTGATGGGCGATTGAGAGAGAAATTGGGTGTTTTTTTTTGGTTGTTGGGTGGCTTCGAAAATGTATATGGGATCGTAGATGATGGATTTTGGCAATATTACTTTTCTCTTATCTGAAAGAAAAATTGCGGACAGGTACCTTTGAAAACCCGTTTGGAGGATATCGTTTTGTCTGAAATATTATAAAAGAAAGTTTTCGCTTAGACGAAGACAAATTTTATCTTTCTTCGAGCAAAAATCTTCCCATAGAAGTTTAAATTAAAGAAGTGCTTACAAGGATTATTTATCACAAGCTTAATACATTACATTACATTATAATACATTATACAGTTTATTATGCAAACTAAACTTACGTTAAAAACAGGCTTTACATAAAATGCAAGAGAAAACGTTCAGCAACATACCTGAAACAGAATAAAATTATAATTAGATAAATAAAAAAATTAGTATATTAGTATAAAAATTTCATTTGATCATCAAAGATTTATTTATATTTGAATGAAAGATGAGGTACTATATATTATACTACAGCTCAAAGTAAAATAGTACGTGCTTGTACTTGCTGAGTAGGTTTATCCTCATATTCCAATAATTAATCAATGCAATTCAACACTAATATCGGGAGCTAAACGCCTATATCAGTTTAGCAGCCAAATATCACATCCAGAACAATCCTCCAGTCCCGCATAAACGTTCTACACTCGAAGCTTTAGAGTTTATTGTTTTAAGGATTACGGTTTGGAAGACAAATGCCTATCGTATCAGCTTTACTTTGTTGAAATTAGCTTCATTAATCGCGGTAATTAGACGTACGAAATTTTAAATGATTCACCCGAAAATCTTGCAAACATAATTTGAAACCTAATTTTAATATCGATAATACAAAAGCGACGTTCACATCCATCATTTTTTCCAGACACCATCTTTACCTTCCAGCCGTAGCCTATTAAAAACAAACTAATTTTGAAAGCAAGAGCCCAACTGTCCTAAGATTGATTCATCAATAAACAATGTTTTCTAACTTCTCTCTCTCTCACACACACAGATATACCAAAGGCGGGCACTCGGAGGTATTAAATATCGCTTGACCTTAACCCCGAGGAAATTGGCTTTTCCAGCCTACCACCCGGCATAAATAAAACAACGAATCCCTGATATAGGAAAACAATCGCGCGGCTTTTCTTTAACCCACGCCCTATAATCACTCAAAAGAAAAAAAAGAAGAGGAGAGGCGGAAGCGGAAGTCGGACGATTGGCAAACTTCCGCCTGGCGGTGTCGGACGAGCCAGTCAGTCCGTCCGTCCGTCCGTGCCAATCTTTTCGGGGTCATAAACGGCAATGGTTTCATAAGCGCCGGACTCTGAATAGCGATGGACCGACTGTCCGTGATTCGTCGGGCTGAATGACGTATCGACGGATTTTTCCTGCCCTGCTTCCCGGAGCTCGACGCGCGGGGCTCGAGGGATGGACGCGAAACCAATTCTTCTGATGGGCGGAACGATTTCTATGGATTGATTGCCGCAATATGGGCTTTTCCTTATTTATTAGTTTCGCGGTCGGGATGGTTTTTACGAAAGCACTGAAAGTCAAAGTTAATCTGTTTAGAAATTAATCTAACTTTAACGCGTTGAAACTTTTTTTCCACTTGACTTTTTGTAAAATAAGGCTTGGGATAATTAATTATTTTACTTTTATTAGAAATTATGAATTTGCAAAAGACACTATAACTCTTTACCTGTCAAATCTCGAAAAATTAATGAGCTCTTTGAGCCGTAATAGCGTTCAGTGACATTAAAAAATTATATAGTATTTTCCTTGTGAAAAACATATATACATATACACCAAAACATGTTTTCGACCAACAACATTTCCGAAAATAGAAACAGCAATTCTCCAATCATCCCTCCAACACCTCCCTCCTCGCACTATTCGGGCGACGAGGGGCGTTATTCCCACGACAAATCGCCAAACTTTCTCCTTCTTTTCCACGCAGCATCTGCGCGCTTCCTCTCTCTCTCTCTCTCTCTCCAAACTTTTCGAAAACAAAATTAACGACGCGGCGCGACGTCGCTATCTTCGGAAAAAACAGCCTTTCTCGCCAGATATTCGGGGATGCGACAGACGTGCAAAAGCAACCCTCTGCGGCTGCGGGAGGAGAGAAGGGAAGGGGTAGCGACCCAGATAATTAAGAGGGCAGCCGGTCGTCGTTGACCCCGATTTCAGCCGGTGTCGCTCGTGATCCGGTCGCGGAGGCTCGTCGGATAATGATATTTCAGCCGAGGAGAGGAATTGCAGGCAGGCGATAATGAGCGAGTCGGCAGAGAGGCGTTTAAGGAGATGGAACTACGTCTGCTGATTGGATTTGATTATTTCTCAATGACTGCGCTGGATTGTCGCGGGTTTAAGAGCCTGATTTTAAATAGCACGGGGGCACTGCGGATACTAATTTCGATTTACTGTATTAGTTCTTGGACGATTTTTCTTATTTTTAGATAAGTTACTCGATTGATACTGATAGGCCGAATTAAAAGGATAGTGGAGGGCAAGGAAAGTGGGGTCTGACCGGACTTGGTATGCTTCTACTTACGAGAGTTATTTTTATACAGGTTCTTATTGAAAATTTATTCGGTTAAATATTAAAGTACTTATGTACTACAAATGCTGTTTAAATAATTAATAATGTCGTTGTAAACTTTGCATTTTGGATCAGAAGTTTGTTGAGAAAATGCCTCATAAAAAGACTTTGCGTAAGCCATGTTAAGTAAACTCTCATAAACTTCTTAGAGTTTCTAGTCGCTTTCATGTTTACCTAGACGCACAAATTTAGCCATATTTTACGTGCATCCTTACGATAAAAGCTAATTACGATGAAAGATTTTACGGATTATCTTAGCCAGTTAAAAAAAAATGATACTTTATTTAACAAGTCTGAAAATGTTGTTTATCGCGCTGAAAATTCAAAAGCGTTTATCAAGGCAATTTAATTCTCAATGAAATATATTGATTCGTCCATTCAATTCGCCGGCGATATTGAATTCCGCGTCAATAAAAAATTAGCTTTGCGAACGTTCGCGAAGGATTGGATTTATTAGCATCGTTTATAATTCATTTAGGAAAGCGAGGAAAAGCTGAAGCTCGGAGTTACAGCTGTCAATTAAAGGCAGCGCTTAGAACCCGAGAGCTTTCAGAGACACCGAGGCCAATAGAGGGGAGATTTGAGAATTCATCGTGATTGATTTCGATTGATGGGGTAAATTGAGAAGTTTTCGTACCGATATATTTACTGGCTTTCGATTCATTTTTCAAAAGCCCGTCGGAGAGTCTTCAATATGTACGAATAATTACACGGAGAAAGAAAACTCTCTGCATTTAAAAAAATGTCGTAAATTACGGACATTTAGCGGATGCATTTAATTATTTACAACTGAATTATTATGAATTAAGCGGTAGAGAAGCACATTTTAAATATAAAGAAGAAAATTTTTCAATGCTTTGACAAACTTCCAGAGGATTATGCTTTCAGCTTTATAGTTTTTTTACGTCAATGCCTTAGAAATGTTTTCAAAGCTTGTAAACATACTTTAAAGTTTTTTTTCTTTTACCTCGTAACTATACTCTTTCTCTTGGGAGCGAAAGTTCAATTTTTTTTTTCTAGCTACCGTCGGTCATAAAAATTCAGAAGCTAACTTTCGACTTCTCGAGTTAACGACAATCTTTCTTCCCAATGCATATTCAAACCTTTCCCGGTTCCTCGGCGCTCAAATTATTCGTAAAATAGCAAGCGGCAAATTTTGATACAGACTATAGTCTACGTAACTTTCAATAAAAATGCGCGCACACCTCCCCCGGTCTCTCGATTTATCCGCATTAATATCCAACGCGAAAATAAGCCTTTTTTCCGCTCCGCTGATAGATAAAATAAGTTTATTTACCGGGCGAACTTATTTATCCGCGGAGATCGATCAGCGCGCGCCCGGCGCCCGGCACTTGGAGAATAACAGCTAAAAAAGCGAGAAAAAAAAGAGAGCTGGCTCGGCGCGAAATTCTCCGCTCGAATTAGCCTGTTTACACGGGCGTCTGCCCCGCCTGCACTGGCCGAGTTGGGCTCTCGTAAAAATGCAGCGGCGGCTTGGCAAAGGACTGGGAAATCGAAAGCCGATCCCCCGGAGTTTGCCCGCGGAGCGACGTTTCGCGCATCGCGTCCGGGAACGTCAACACTCCCTGCGCATCTCGCGGATAAACTCGCGCGTCGACGCACAGCTGAACGGCAACATTATGCGCGATGCGTCGGTTCGATTGACTCGTTTACCGCGCTCGCTCCGCACCTGCGGACGATACGAACGAGAGATTCGGTTGAAATTATCTTCGAACGTCCATTAGCGTGATTTGGAAACTTGTCGGCGCTGTGAATGGGGGGATTGATGCGATTTGCGTGTTTTTCGAGGTACTGCGTTTAAGTGAAATTTCGCGGTTGATTTGGAGGTCGATCGTTGAATGGTTTCTCTTGCTCAATTCAAATGATATTTGACGCGAGATTATTGTAAATTATCCGCGTATTTGATATAGTTTAACAATAATGTATTTTATATGTCCAATTTATTTCAAATACTTAATATATCAACGTGAAACAATCAATTATTTATAATTTAGTTGCCGCTTTCATAGCTTATTCGTAATACTATCAAAATGCAACTTTATTACCGAATGCTTGCACAATGTACGTAAAATATTTCATATACCAAATTGCTGCAAGAAGTACTTTATACAGCCAATGCTTTGACAGCTTAACTGCCACACTTTGCACCAGTGCACAGGAAATTCGTCATATTGCTATATCCACCGTTACAATTTTTTGTAAAAGAAAACATGAGTCGAAGCATGAAAAAACGCAATATCGTAAAATCGCAAAAACTTATTTACATCGAAGCCCGTGCTCCCAAATATTTTTTCGCCCGACAGATTTTTTATCACATATTATTCCAGCCGGCAAATATAGACGCCACCCCCGCAAACGAGCCGCTATTTTTTTAGGACCGATGCTCGTCCAATAAACTTTCTCTCCATCTTCTCTCGCCAGCTAATTCAACGAGTTAAGCCCCGGGCGTCGGCCGCGCGCGAGCGCTTTCGCCTCTCTCGGCCGCAAGCGCCGAGAGTCTGTGCTCGCGTCGTTAGGCTCCGATATCAGGCTTATCATCGTCAAGGCAGAGACGCCTCGTACTTATTATCGCCCGGTCCGGCAATACGTTTGCCCGCGCGCGCCTCTTTTTGCGCTTGCACGGGGAGCCGAAGGAGTGAAATTGCAACGACTTTTTTTGCGGGGGACGGAGATTTATGCACCGACTCGTTTGCGGATCTTGGTTAAAAAGCAGTGCTGCGCAATTTTTGTATTGTGAAGAATAGCGGCGAAGGGAGAATTTTTAGGAAACAGTAGGTTTGGATGTACAAAAGTGAAATTATAGTCGTAATTGGGTTGGAAGTCTGTTTTAGAAAAATTCTTTGGTATAATACCAAAACGATTAAGTAATAATAAGATTTTATTGTGTTTTTGTAGATGGAAAAATTCTCACGTTGAAATAGAGTTGCATTTCAAATTAAAACTAATAAAAAGATAATCCTCTTAAAAATAACGAATCATCCAATTGTCTACCTTTTGTGAAAGAATGAATTTATGCAGTAAAAATATTAATATTATTCGAAAATGATACGATTTCAGATGTTTCTCAAAAGTTAAATTAATATCCGGAAGCAAAATTATTATATTCAACTGATGTTTTTCTTTCTCAAGGCAGGGAGCTACAACTTTTTCCGCTCCGAATTGCGTATTATTCGCGGGAAAGCTTTTTAAAGGCTTCTGCGGAAGGCATTTATCTAAACGCGCGTCTGAGAAAAAAAGGAAAAGTTTCATTCAACGAAGCGACCCAGTTGGAAATGAAACTTGAATATCGAGCTTGGACAAAAAAAAATCGATTATTTCAATGGTCGTTATTCAAAGTATCAATTTCATTTCATGTAACGACATAAACTTTCGCGACTGTATGATGAGCTTCGTTATCAATTTGTATGATTTTCTGCGTATCTGACACATTTCAAGCGTATAAGGGAAAGTAACGCTATCTGATCAGCTACGTGAATTTATAATATGTGGCAAGACAATTCGATTATTCATCGAAATAAGTTGATTAGCGTTCAGTGCGAGCGAGTTTAAAAATGATTGTCATTTCGAAAATTGATTCAGTTCTAACATTCATTAACTTTGCTTTCGGCTGTGATTGTCAATCACAATTTGAAAAGCTTCATTTGAATACTTCTGGCTTTATTTCTGAAAAATTGTTTCTCTTTACTCCACACTTATCGCAAGAAGCAGCTTTTTTTTGTAAACCCCGCTTTCTTTTCAATAAATTAAATTCATTACTTGTTTTCTCCCTCGGAGAATTTTATTAACCTTTACACTTCCACCTCTCATCGCTCTCGCAAATTCATTAAATGTAATAAAAAATAGTTCCACACCGACGGACAATACCAGAGACCGCAGAGTCGCTCAACACAACACGCACGTCGGTCTCGTTTATTAATCCTGGCGTGTTTTTTTTTCCTCTCTCGCCACGTCCTTCGCTCCATCCCAAAGGAACCATCTGCCGCGTCACGACGCCAAGTTGGAACGAAACTCGGACACTGCCTTGCGTCTCTTATTTAATTAAAAAAAGCAACCTTCTCCTGAAATTATAATAAAATTCTCGTCATTGTCTGCCCGACGAAAAAAAAAGGGGAAAAGACGACTCATTTCTACGTCCCCTGTGAATTGCCCGAACGTTGGGAGTAAGATAAAGAGAGAGAGAGAGAGAGAGAGGTAAAGGAAAGGAAAGCGGGGTTTGATGAGCATAACGGAGTTTCAATGTATTCAGCCCTCTGCTGAAAATTAATTCTTTGAATTTCTGTGCTACTGAGATGCTTAAAATATGATTTGAAGCTTTCAATTTTAGAGAAGTTGAAGGACAGTTTTACGAATTCTATTATCGCTTGTCTTTTTCTTTGAAACTATTGAAGAAATTTTATTGAATCATCGAGCATAAGAAGGTTAAAAGGTTCAATATCTACATTTCTATTTAATTTTTTCGTTATCTTTATGTTCTAAAAAAAATTTCCACTCAGGCGTTTTTCGAAGCCACTTATGCAAGTTTTCAATAATTCATTAAATCTTCAGTGACTCGCGTCGAGGGTGAAAAAGTTTTCATCACCTTTTTCAAACACTCACTTCTCTCCAACCTTTAAATAATAAAATACACTTATTCTGCTAAGTTACAAACTTTAATCTAAAAAAAAAAGGTTCAAACAACATTGCATCCGAAAGCAAACCACGTAAATCAAAGTCAAAACCGTCGACCGCAACGTGTAAACAAAGGCCAGGGGGTCTCTTAATATTCTGTCTTACGGGCAGCGTGGCTGGTCACGTGCCGGTGACGGGCGCGAGTCTCTGAATTAGCGGAGGCCCGGCAATTAGCGGAAAGCGTCGCACGATTTATCCTACGAATTCGCTCGTCCTTAATACATACCCTTTGTCGTTCTGTTTTCCTCCCTCATTTGCGCTCCGGCGATCCGCGGCGGCAATCGAGTTTACGAGCTCCGATATTTCGTTTTATCGGACGGACAATTGATGAGCTTTTACACCGCTTCGGGGGTATGTAAATTTTGACGGTAATGTCTGTTACCGCGGGGAGATTGGATAAGCGCTGGATGATCGCTTTGTGAGGTTTCCTGGGTTTTTGGCGATGGCATTGTTTTGAAAAAGGAGCGCAGCTGAATTTGAATGCTCGAACTATTTTCATTGAAATCGTATCAAAAGTTGGCAGGATTTACGAGAGATTCGTTATAAACCAAATATTTTACGGTTTATTTATGTTGGTATTCTGATCTAAAATTCTGTTTTTTTTTTTAATATTTTTAAAAATTTTTTACCGACATGAAAATGTATTTATTCAAATTAGAGGTAGAACATTTCTGATTCGATAATTCGGTGGATTTGATACTAAATGAAATCTAAGGTAGAAAATAGGTACCTTTTAGTACTCTTGTTTCTATATCTGTCCAGCTTGTCGTAAAACACGTAGCGTCTCGAATTTCTATCGTAAAAGTTCCGTTTATACCTGACGCTGATTCAAAAATCAAGAAAGCTTCTTTCACTTTGAATTCATTTATATCCCAAAGCCCATAACGACAAAGTCGTACAATCGCAATATCGCAAATATCGAACCCCGGAAAAAATATTTCAAAGGACTTACAAAAAAGATTTAGTAACTTAAACTTCAAAGCGTACCCACCTAAAATACCTCTACCCATTCTTTCCACCCCATAAATCCAAACAAGACAACGATCCCGAACGAAAATCACGAATTTTGCGAGTACCAAGCAGAGTTCTCCCTCGCGGCTCTCGCGAAATAAGCTCGAATCCGCGTCCCTCGCGCCACGGGATTGAGCAGCGGCAGTCGAAGAAACGCGAAATTACATATCCCGCGCGTAATCGCGTTATTCCGTGCGCCTCTCGTTTTGCCCCGCGCCGCGATGCCCGCAGCGCCGTATACAGCGCTCCGCAATTAAGTATCGCGCTCGCGTGGAACGTACTCTCTCCGGCGCGGGTTGTATACTCCGCCGTCGAGCTCGGCGCGCACACCGGGATGCAAAAATTATAAGCGTGTATACGCGCCGGCTTTCTTTCGAGCCGGTGTGAATTCGACGCGTCGTCGGGGGGTATATCGATTTTGGTTCTTTCGACTTCAGTGCGGCGCCGTTTTATTGCTTTGTTCGATTTGGTGGAAATTCATTAACGTATCTTGCGTTCAAATTTTTTGTTAATGCGACGATAAAGATTAATTATAAAGTAAGTTTATTGGACTGATCCTCTTAAAATTTATGTGTAAATATTGTAACTGAATCATTGTATCACTTGAATTGTCGATCTTAAAGTAAATAGAGTAGAATTTGTTTATTATCTTGGTCCTTTTTGTTAAAAGATTAAAAAATCTTGTTGAAATGGAGCTTTATTAAACAAAAAAGTTAGATTCGAAAGCATTAAAAGCAGTTTTATGAAAGAGTGCTCGAGCATCTGACGTAACGTTCTAATAATAGGAGACTTTATTTTTTCTTATGGCTCGCCACCCGTCGAAAGTTATTTTATTGCTTTAAGGTTAAAAGTTCAAACGAAAATTTCGGTTGAAGTACCGTCGGAAGATAAGCCGAGACCGTCTGTCTTTGCGCATTTCGATCGAGAAGAGCTCGAAGAGCGTCTTAGAGACGAAAATAGACTCGCGCCGATGTTTAAAAAGTGGACGAACTCAAAGTACCTTCGACGCCTTCTCTGTTAGCTCGAGAAGAGAAATAAAGAGAGTGCAAAGGCGAGAGAGGATCTTTTTTCACGCCGTGCGCGAGCCTCGACGTAACGGAAACGAGATTAATTCGACGCCGAGAGCGTTTTATGTATTGATTCGCTGCGAATATCATTGGCTTTATTATCATACATTTTCCAGTCACGAAAAATAAAATTTCGACTTTTTTTAAATTTACGAAGAGTCTTTTACAATTACTCATATATAAATCGACCCGACTCCCCGAAAACTCAAATAAAATAAAAGATACACAAATGAAATAAAAAATCAACGTCCAAAGTCCCGCTCCCCCGGCACAATTGTCCATCATCCCATCCGCCTCGTTCGATTCGCAGTCACTTCCCGAATATCGAGGCAGACGCGCAGCGGGGTCAAGCGGGCCGATTAAGTCAACTCCTCTCTGCGCCAGCCGGCGACTCGAGCGACGACTCCTCCCTAACATAACGCCGCCCGCTTCCGAGAGAGTAGGTAATTACTTTTGAGAGCTCTCCGCGCCACGGCCCCCATTCAATCGGGTAAGCGCGCTTTCCCTTTCCCGCACCCTTATTTTTCTCGTTCCCTCGCTGCTTCGCGCCTCCTTTGTTCCGCTGATCTTCGCGTCCGGGGACTTGTGCGTCGCGAGAAGCCGCCGCTGAAAAATACCTACGCGGGGCGGCTGGGGGAGGGGGGCGAAATGTGGAAGGTGTTTATTCGACGCGGAGGTTCGTAATGACGGAGTTGGGGTAGGACATTTTTGGAGGAATTTTAAGAGATTCGCAAGGTTTTTCGGAGGATGAGCTTTTAATGTTTTTGTTGAGGCTAAATTTAATTTTACGACATGCTTTGAAAGCTTATAATGTAGCTTTTGATTAACGCGTGGAAACAAATAAAGCTATACGTAACAAAAGAAATAACGAGAATTAACGGTTTAAATATTTTGTTGCATAAATTGCATACATTGCTCTTTTTCTCAAATTTTATATTAATATGCTTTGGAAATAAATTAAAATTATTTACGTTCGAGGAAATAATTACTTTTCTCAAATCCGTTTTATATAATTTAAAAAATTATATATACTTAATTATTACAAAAGACGCTTTCACGTGATTGCATTGTTGAGTATTCCAAATTTAAATTTTAAGATACTAATTTATATACTTTTTATTGCATTCAACGGCCTCATTTAATTTATTCATTATTTGCAAAGATTACGTCTTTCGTCGCTTCTTTTTTCACAAGTAATCTGTGATATTTTGTAAGGAAAATAGACGTAAATAAAGTTTAAAAGCACCATTTATTTATTCGGTAATTGAACGAACATAATTTGGTCAATAGAGCGTACGGATTCACTGTTTATCGGCGAGTACGCCTTCAAAATATACAATGATTTCCCGCGGATTAATCAACTGAATTTAGCCCGACAAAATGAC